>LUCM01005201.1:236128-468970 GCA_008360955.1 Fasciolopsis buskii | reverse complement strand
CACGATCGCCACTGTTCACGGTCCACTGCCATATCCTTCAGTGTATCCAGCCGACTGGTTAATGGGTTGATGCGGTGAACTGTCAAGTTCATTCGAAACGACTAGTGGCGTTCGACAAGGGTGTCCCATCTCTCCATTCTTGTTCAACTTCGTCATGGACGAGGTGATGGAAGATGCTTTAGGAGGTCTCCGGGATATAGGAGTCGCACTGGGAACTGGAGAGAAACTATGTGACCTAGATTACACAGATGACGTTGTGTGCCTTTTTCGAGTCTGCGGACCATGTACAACGGACGCCAGTTAGACTGTTGTGATCGGTTGCTCCTTTTGGCATGTGCTTTGCACCTTCAAAGTGCAAATTGCTGTTGCGGACCAACTGGACGACAGTAGCGCCGAACTTGATACTGGATGGAGAAGAACTTAAAACTGTGGACCGTTTCACCTACCCTGGTAGCTGAGTGTCCAACGATGGTAGCTCAGCAGTGGAGGCAAAAACACGTATATCCAAGGCTCGGGCAGCCTACGCTGGACTGAAGCATTTGTGGCGTCGGCCTGATATTTCACTGAAGTTGAAAGGTCGTGTTTATTGTGCCGCTGTTGATTGGGGGTTTTCGACCATTGATGTCTACGTAGTACGGCTAGGATTGGTTGGAGTGATCGGGTGAGTAATGTAGAGGTTAGGAATCTGGTATTGGGTGCCACTTCTGAGAATAGCTTGTTTCAGCGTATGAAACTTAGTAGACTACGCTGGTTGGGTCACGCGTTGCATATGGCGAACACTCGTCTACCATATCGTGTCCTATTTTGTGTTCCTCCCACGTGGTTGAAGAAACCATGTGGAGGTCAACAGATGACGTGGCAGCGTGGAATGAGAAAATGTACAGCGAAGTTAGGTAAAGTAGATGTCTCACGTCTTCGTGGTTGGGTTCCGAAAGACCCATCAATCAGTCGGCTGGATACACTGAAGGATATGGCAGTGGACCGTGAACAGTGGCGATCGTGCTATCATTTTCTATCGAAGCAGAATGATGGAAAACACGTGCGTTTGTGCAGTTAGACTGTGTTCCATATGTTGGCTGCAGCAGCGTCTCATTTTTTCCCGCCTGTGCAGGTCCACTCCCTGTTCCCCCTTGGATATTCAATCTTTTTGTAGAAACGTGTAACTCTGGGGAAAGACAGCGGTCAGTGAGGCGTGCTTTGCTGTTCAGCGCTGAACGAAGATGACGTTGATCGACTCACCGCTTACATCCCCACATTTCTACACGAAGCTGTCGGGAGTTTCCGTAGTCCTGCGATCCCTGTCTTTCGTAATCTGCAGGCGGCATTCGACCATCGAACATGCATTTTTATGGCATTGTCTCATTAAACAGTGGGCCAAAGAAATTCACTTGGCTTTTCCCGTCTGCGCATGCAAACAGACGAAATGGAGTCTGTAATTACGGTTATCTTCCACCCGAGTTCACCACGAGATATGGTGTACACCAGGATTGCCCCCTTTTGCCCCTTAGTTCCACATTTGTAATTGACATGATTACAGAGATAGCCCCATCTTCATGCAGGAATAATGACATTGATATTTGCTCAGATTATAAGTCACTCCATTTAGTATATGCGATCTTCCGAATTACGGTTTACGTGTTTGGTACACGCTTTGCGCCTACGAAGTGTAAAATGCCGTTGCAGCACTGGATTAGTTCGAAAATAAACCTTGTTCTTGTGGAGGAGAAATTGGGCAGAGTGGTTAAGTTTTTCTGTCTGGGTGGTTTACATCTCACCAGGTGATCGTATGTCGGACGAAATGTCGTCGCGTATACAGAAGCCACCGTTGACATTTGCCAATTTGAGATATCTGTGGCGACGGTATCACATCAGGTTACCGATCAAAGATGGACTATACACAACATCAGTGAGCTCGGTACTGCCATACGGCTCGAAAACATTGCCCTTGGAAGGTGATGTGGGAAAACTTTCAGTGTTTGGACACCGTACCCTTCACGGTGTTTGTGGAGTATATTGGTAGGATTGTCTTCTCATTGCTGTTGTTGGACATTGGGCGTTGGGTCGTAGCATTCAGTCATTCGCGCAGGCAGAGTTCGGATATTTTAGTTTGGTTGGTGTATGGTTTTCGCATTCCCCTAGATTTACTTTTTCTTTACTTTGTTCTCCAAAGCAGGTGATAGCTGGAGAGTCGGTCAAGTTGACCATTCCTTTAACTGGCGGAAGGATGTGAAATATTAACCCGTGGACTGTCCGGAATAGGCCTAGTTCCATCACGGAGTTGGGATCCACGAGATCCCCTGGGAAACTTAGGTAATATGGGTCACTGCCACTGTCATAATCGTTCATGCGCTAAAAGTATTCCTACTTCATTATTCTTTCGATTTACGGATTTTTAGTTTCGCTTTCACTGTTATTCGGTCCTCTGGCTTAACAATCAAAACCAAAGAACATTAACATAAGATTGGTGACTGTACAAACAGAATTGAGCTGTCACTTCACTTTTCCAATCCTGCCGAAGACTCGTGATTAGGACGCGGCGATGCAAACGTTAATTGTCATTCTCAGTGCACGACTTAGCCACATTATCCGATAAAGATAAAATTATCGAACGAAGCGCAGTCAGCTCGAAATAGTCTTTATTACAGTTAACTGTTGACGTCATGTTGCGGCCATATTTATGCAGGTCCCCGTAAAAATCAGTGGTCAGACAGTCAGCCGACCCATCGTTCAGAAACAGGAGATTTGTTTACTCATGGTCTTTTTTGGACATTCTTGATCGAGACCGTTGGTTAATAGTCGTAATCGTGAACAGAAACGCTTCGTCGTTCTGGTGGTGCTTTTGCTAATTTTATTGGGTCCATTGACAGTGAAGCTGCTTCCCAACGGAATCGATTGATAGCGGTGAGTTTATTGTTCAGTACTTATAAGCGGTCTTTGGGTTACATAGATCTGTTTATTGGGGGTTTTTCTGGCAGCCTTCTTGGACATTTAATATGTATTCACTGAGGTACCTGCTTAATATCGCTCTTTTTATTTCATTTTCTGTTCCATTTTAGTCACGTGGTTAAATACGTTAACAATTGATGCAACTTCTCCATGAGCGGTCCAAACTTCCCGCCTGGTTCTGTGGGACCCGGTTTCTCATTAAATTTCTTCCGTCCTGAAGTGCGATCGACTAACTCTTCTTCTATGCCAGCACACGGTCAGTCACGCAATATTCCCCCCAATCGTAGTCCTTTCTTGGCATATCAAACGTCCCAAAGCGGTGCCCAATCAACCGCGATATCTGGCCAACCTCAGAAGCACCCGGGTTAGTTGATGTTTTCCTCAAGTCCGAAAATCGATTTACCTCTGGGTTTTTGTCTACTTTTGTTTTCAAATACAATTCAAACTATTTTTATTAAGTTGATCTGATTCTTTCCGTCTTCTGTTTGGGTGGTCAAGAACTTGCCGGCAAAATGTCCCCGTTGTTTGTTTTCGGGGACGTGATTAATCTACACATACTGTGTTGACAAAAATGTTATTCATTTTCTACATGGATGCCACCGTCAATTAACCGAATGTGCTGACAACACCTTGCTGTAATTGTGGTACGTAGATATGACCACAAGGGTCCCGCAAACTTGAGCACAAAGCTTAAAATTGAGACCGTTAAGTCAGTCGCCATATAGCGAATGCTGTCTGCCAGTGACAGTTGGCCCACAGCCCTGGTTTCAGCGAAACCTCTTATTTCCAGACTATATAGTTTCCTACGTTATTTCGGGATGACGTCAGAAATATTCGGCGTTGGGTATTAACACTCTTCTGTTTCACAAGACTTCTTAAGAGTGCATCCGTTCGCAGATTGTAGAACCATGCATTCGCACAAATGTGCCCATGTAAAATGGTAACTTTTCAAGTCTATGCAAACGCGATCTCATGAAGTCAGTTGGATGACATTTCCGGGTAGTTTTGACATACTTCTGATTTAACTTCGAGAATGATATAGTCCAGAAGGAGCGATCAAAATCATAACGATGTTTTTCTTTTAAGATCATCTATTTTCGACGATCGGAGCGTTGTGGCGGTCATTTGTTATCAAATCGTTTGAATGATTTCACACCATGTAATCAGATACATCTGATATAACCAGATTTCAGCTACTGTGATTTTGCTGCAAATATGTAAGTTGTCACAGCCGCCGACACTGGTTTAAGGCGCAAAAGTAAGCGCGGAGACTCTTTCTGGCCTGATGGTTGAACAAAAGTATTTGATTTTTCCCTGTCCATGGCTTGCATCAGCATTCTTTATTCACAATTTACCTTGGGTTCGAACACTTATTTGCTTTGTTTTCTTTATAATGTGCTCTAGCCACGGCTACCATCCCTAATCTGACAGTCATTACCCCCAATGGTGGTTTGGTCACAGCAGCAGCAGCAGCGGCAGCAGCGGCTAACCTCCCTCAGTTCCAACAACAGTCCGTCTTGAATAGTCTTTTTCAGACTCTACTTCGAGGTCAGAGTTCGGTTGGTGGTGTCAGCCTGGCAATGCCTCCCACTAGTGTCAACGTGAGCTATATAAACTCCATGAATTCCGGAGCAACGGGATGCACTTCTGTTTCCTCCACACCGACCGTTACCGAGCGGTTTGTCACCACATCCAAACCTTCTCCAACCATGGCGAATGATTCATACCCATTTCATGGAGACAACCGGTCTACACTTACCGGTGTGACTTCCAGTTCCAACTCATTGAAGTTTTCAGCTCAAAAACCGGGATCCGTGACATCCGCCCAGAAAACGGTTAATCAAGGTGCGATTAATCACATTGGTTTGCATACTGCAACAGGTTCTAGTGCAGAGTCGGGTGATCCCGGGACGAGCACCACTACCAAAATGAACGCAAGTGGCACCGATGCTGCAAATATTACAGCTCAGGGTGGTGATCCGAATTCGTTTCATTCCCTTGAGATGCTCTTTCATCCTGCAAACATAATGACCATTCAGCCCTCCCTCGGACCAGGCAAAGGTACTCCACCTCCAATTCATAAATTGGGTTCAATGTCGTTTCTTCGTTGGGCGTCCAGTAAGTTAAGCTTGTTTCTACTTTTCATCTCATCTTCCAATAAATCTCCTAAGTTGCTGATTCGATCTATCATTTTTCCTCCGATTATGATGTAGGGAGCGGATATTTCCCCACCGTTTTAAGTGGCTTTTTTCTGTGCCATTTTGTTCCATATATTCAAACTGCCATTAGGAATTCTGACTGCATAGAAAAACGATAAATTCCTGATGAGCGTTTCATTCAGGAAGAACCAGGACTTTGGCAATCGCTTCATTGCCATTGCGCACTATATGGGGAAAGTGGAAATTGATTCAGGTATTGAGTGACTATTTCGGAATAAAGTTTCAGTTTCATAAATTTGCACCAACCTACTCTGGTTTTGGTTGCTGCTTCACTTCATTGTTAACTCAAAGGAAGAAATCAACTGCATGGCAAAACCTAAAACAGCCATATACGAAGCGAGAGATTATCATCATCATCACCGTCATCATCATCATCATCATCATCATCATCATCATCATCATCATCATCATCATCATCATCATCATCATCATCATCATCACCATCATCATCATCGTCGTTCAGCGATAAACAGCAAACCAAGCCTGGCTCACCACTGCTTTTTCCCCAGAATTACACGTTTCTATAAAAGAGTGAATATCCAAAGGAAACAAAGAGTTGACCTACACAAGTGGGAGAAGATTACAACGCCACCGTAGCCAACACACGGAACACAGTCTAACTGTACAAGTGCACTACATAAAACATTCTTATTCGACCTAAAACAACAACACGATAGCCACTGTTCACAGTTCACTGCCATATCCTTCAGTGTGTCCAGCCATCAAGCTGACGAGTCTTTCGGACCCCAACCACGAAGACGTGAGACATCTACTTTACCTAACTTCGCTGTACATTTTCTCATTCCACGCTGCCACGTCATCTGTTGACCTCCACATGGTTTCTTCAACCACGTGGGAGGAACACAAAATAGGACACGATATGGTAGACGAGTGTTCGCCATATGCAACGCGTGACCCAACCAGCGTAGTCTACTAAGTTTCATACGCTGAAACAAGCTATTCTCAGAAGTGGCACCCAATACCAGATTCCTAACCTCCACATTACTCACCCGGTCACTCCATGCAATCCTCACAATACTGTACAGACGTCGGAAAACCTCCAACCGACGAACATCGCCCACACGAATATTCCATGTCTCGCAACTGTACAATAGAATTGAACGCACTGCAGCACAGTACACACGGCCTTTCACCTTCAGTGAAAGATCAGGCCGATGCTACAAGTGCAGTAGCTTACTGCAATATGATCAATCTGACTCGGACCACCTGTCGAGGTAGAAGGCCATGTCGCCGTGCAAAGCAACTGTGTCGGAAATTCGTACTAAACAGGAATAGATGATTGCTCGCACAGAATTGGAGAAGTCTTTCCCGTTGTCTGTTCGCTGAGCAGGCAAGGCACACCGCCCACCTAAACAGGACTCCGATGTACTCAGTTTTCCAACTTGTGCATTAAAATCACCTCCTAACACTACAATATCAGAGCCTTTGCTCTTTCGAACAAGAATGACGAGGTCATCGTAAAACTCGTCTTCCTCCATGTCAGTGCTGCAGTCTGTTGGAGCGTATGCCGAGATAACAAATAAACTGCGCTTAACACTACTGTCATTTCGGACGCCGACTGATCCCTACAGTCTCACGGCGCACGAGCGACCATTGATTGAGATCCAAACACGCCTGTTGATCAGCCTACATTAAAGTGCACATATTGAAGGAACCCAGATTCAGAGGTTGGTGAGAATTGAGAAAACGTGAGCTAACAGACTGAAAACCAACTACGACGAAATTTGACAACGAACCCGTACAAGTGTCGGGTGTGTGATCAGTGGGGATACTATGGGTAGGCAGGAGGAGGAAAGATAATCGGATGGAGACAAGAAAGGGAATTCTAAGCAGTAGCACACTTATCATTACCCACACCGCTCGATCCAATGAGCAGCGTGGTCCTGATTATACTGCCGACGACCGATGCAGTATAGAATTATTTGTAGACGTGTAACTCGTGGGGATTGATGATTAGGTGCTACAAGGGAATCCAGCCACTAAGTAGAAAAACGATTAGGGTTCTGAACCTACGCCCTTAGTTCTGACAAGAACCTGATCTCAAGGCAGCCGGGCATGGCTGAGTGGAAGTCCATCTACTTGGATCGATTATTCTTCTACTAGTTTTTCGACTGAGCTGCTAACTCAGATCAACCCCCGACTTGAAAGATCAGGAGACTACTTCGTCAGGTCTCTACCCATTGACCTTCCAGGCATGATTGGATCGTCGGCTTGAGATAAGCCATTCTGTATAGCTCATTGGATCATGGAGACACGGAATTCGTCACACCACGTCAAGATGTGGTCTTCTGGTGGTTGGAAGCTAGAGATTCCGATCATTGGCGTTGATCCATATCGTCTGTTTTTCCCCAACATCGCTTGCTATTGCATTCCAGCTCCGAATCCAGTGATTTGACTGTATCTACACCGACCAGTCCACTGGTTTAACTTGTCATCCTTTTTTGCCATGTCACCGACTGACCACTTCGACTTATCTCCCGATCATTGCCTGCCTCGAACTACAGCGTACGATGTACAATGAGCAGATGTTTGGTGGGCACGCGCAAAATATATCCCAAACACCTTAGTCTACTCAGATTCAGGGTTGAACCATAGGATTTAGTAGCCTACGCCTAATCTCTGAGTTATTGATATAATTATACTAGTTTCAGGAAAAGTATGTTGTTCATACACTGAAGAACTTCCCACATCACCTTCCAAGGGCAATGTTTTCGAGCCGTATGGCAGTACCGAGCTCACTGATGTTGTGTATAGTCCATCTTTGATCGGTAACCTGATGTGATACCGTCGCCACAGATATCTCAAATTGGCAAATGTCAACGGTGGCTTCTGTATACGCGACGACATTTCGTCCGACATACGATCACCTGGTGAGATGTAAACCACCCAGACAGAAAAACTTAACCACTCTGCCCAATTTCTCCTCCACAAGAACAAGGTTTATTTTCGAACTAATCCAGTGCTGCAACGGCATTTTACACTTCGTAGGCGCAAAGCGTGTACCAAACACGTAAACCGTAATTCGGAAGATCGCATATACTAAATGGAGTGACTTATAATCTGAGCAAATATCAATGTCATTATTCCTGCATGAAGATGGGGCTATCTCTGTAATCATGTCAATTACAAATGTGGAACTAAGGGGCAAAAGGGGGCAATCCTGGTGTACACCATATCTCGTGGTGAACTCGGGTGGAAGATAACCGTAATTACAGACTCCATTTCGTCTGTTTGCATGCGCAGACGGGAAAAGCCAAGTGAATTTCTTTGGCCCACTGTTTAATGAGACAATGCCATAAAAATGCATGTTCGATGGTCGAATGCCGCCTGCAGATTACGAAAGACAAGGATCGTGGGACTACGGAAAGTCTCAATGTTCTAGGATTTGCTGCAGAATGAAGGTTTGGTCGAAACACTCTCGATCGTGCAGAAAATCTGTTCGATTATTACGCGTGCACCGTTCGCTAGTACTAGGTAGGCGGTGGACTGTAATGGCCGCCAGCCGCTAGGTTGCGATGCTTAAAGATTAATTTTTTATGGGTTCTTCACAGAACGGTTTGCCACTTATCTTGTGAATGGGAACAACTGCCGATTCTCGCCAGTGCCTAGGCATCAGAGTCTGGAATGATGGCGAATTCGGTAACTCATGGAATTTGCACAGTAAATTATTCTGGTTCCATTTTGCAACTCTTGACGAAGAATTCAGCCCATTAAAAAGGTGCTATCCTAAGGTATAGGTTTATTTGTTTGTTTCAAGAATACCAACCAAATAGACTAGTTTATTACATGCATCTGTTTTATTTGCTTCCGGAATGCATGAGTGTAGTTGAGGAATCAAGCCACTCGGGCACACTCCGCGGTGGAGTGAAGAGGGAATGCAACCGGCAGTCATGGTCACTTAACTCGGAGTGCCACAGCACCACATAATATTTCAGTAGGTCTGGTATGATAACGAGCTGGCCTACAGCAAATCGCCGTCCACAACAAAATTTGCTAGCCATTGCTTACTTGGTCTTAAATTCACGTCATTTTTAATGCTGTGACTGTATTGCGCATTTGTTCTTCACATGACAATGAGCCAGTAAAGACTAGATAAACGAAACCGATGTAAAACAAAATAGAAACACCTTGGGTTTTAATGTTTTCACACCTATGCTTTGAGTTATTACGGCGCATCATACTTTGGCTAGTGTATTATAATGCATTGTACCATATATTTGAGCGTTTTCAAGTTGTGCGTATACTTTCAGCTGAAAAGGGATGCCTATGAGGAATTGACGACTGATCGTCCAGTTCATAATCCGTCCGGATGATACCCATGGTGCACAGTACACCGTTTCGTAGCACGCTGTTGAGTATATTGATGTACACTGCGAACACTGTTTATAACTGGTTGATTCCTAATGGTCGATTAACTGGATGCATAGCGCAAGGTTTTCATCTCCATCCTGACATTGGAAACACCGGTACAAAAAGGCAGTGATTAAAGTTTTCACAAACGAAGCTAAATAACGCACATGGTCGTTTGAGAGCATTCCTATAAGCTTTAACAACGGGTTGACACTTGGGAACCCGAATCACGTCCCTGATCACACCAGGAAATTTGAACATATTAAATTCATTAAGCTGGTCCTGGTAACTAATGCGGAAAAGAGCTCGATTGAGGGTCAAACGTATATTTCACCAGTTTGCATTCGTCCCGCGGCACTTAATGGTAGTTCCAAAGATATAAAAAAAATGGAATTTCCTGTTTTTTATTGTGATCTATGTTGGTCGCCAACCATCCAGATAGGAGGTTTAACAGTGTGCCGGAAGATTGAGACCGCTTATTTCGTATCTTAAAACTATTCGCAAGAATATCTGACGGTAAATAATCATGTTTGTTGTTGAATTTCTCCTTTAGGTGGTACGCGTTCATTTAGACGTTCTCGACTGTCTGCATGGCCTCGTTGTCATGCCGATTTGGATGCCTTACACGGAATGAGTTGGATTATTGCACCTACTGGACTTTTAGGAATCTACTCAGATTCTCCGTTCCTCCGTCCTGTGCTTCTCCTGCGCCGCGTACAGTTTGCAACCCCTGGAAATCCGGTGTCCAATTATCCGGACCCGGATAACATGATCCGTACGCTACGGGAGCTAGCTGATGCAAAGGTCACCAAATATCCGCCGTTCGCTCCACACTTTCCCACATCTGCCTCATCTGTTGGATTTACCACAGACTACATGAGTTACGTGTTTACTTTGGACTTGGATCGCCTTTTAGTAAAGGTCTTATCAGAGCAGCTCAAACCAGTCAATCGGTGAGTAAAATAAATCATGTTTGCGGATTTATTTCTGTTGTCTTTTATCTTTTGCTTCCTTTTTGTTACTGACACAGCAGTGCACATCATTTCAAGGAAGGAGTCTGCGTCCGTTGAGTGACTGGGAGGCTGTGTAGATGGCCAGCGGTTGGAAAGCTGGAACCCAAGACGTTCACGGTGGAACGCCACGACATTGACCGCTTAATTACCCCTAAATAATTCCCCCCTATTGAAGCTTCTGATTCGTGTACATTCGCCCTGACGCAGTTCTCGTTTCCTGACGTAGGATTTGAACAAGCTGCTTTCAGCGTCAAACACCAGTACACAGAGATCCCAAAGTAAACGGCATACAAACGCGAATTTAATTTCTCTTCGTCACCTACGAGCATTTTTCCCGAAGTCATTACGTCTCTATTTTGGATTCAAATATTCATTGAGGTTTAGGTGATCATTCAGTTTTTGCGTCGTTCAATGCAAATTTGTAATCTCTCGAAAAATCTCATGATGCCGGAAGTTGCTTGTGACTATCCTTAAAATGAAATTTAGTAGTACAGTCCAATGAGTGGCAGTTTGCTCCCAGCATACCGAGGCTCAAGAACGGACGTGCGTAGGTCGAGCGAATTATATTTTATGATGCAATTTGTACGGCCGACTGAAAGCGGTGAAGACAAATCCGTGTAACTCTGAAGAGTGGTATAGATTGACACCAAAAGTAAATTGATGCGAAGTCAAACGGTTAACAGTAAAGGCTCAGTTCATTTCAATTTTTACGACCATTTATGTAATACCAAAATGCTCTGATTTTGGTTGTTACCTCAGCACCATTTGGTAAAGGATGCTGAGATTAGTGAAGGTTCAGCTGCAGGATAATAAGTTGAACAATTTCGTAGTAGAACGCAATCGAGTAGATGAATCCCCTCGATTGCATCACTAAGCCATATCCCCAAAGCCTACAACTGTTGCTTTGGGAGGATCTCATGGACCCTAACTCGGGTGTCCGATCGGGCCTGCACCGACCAGTCCACTGGTTTAACTTGTCATCCTTTTTTGCCATGTCACCGACTGACCACTTCGACTTACCTCCCGATCATTGCCTGCCTCGAACTACAGCGTACGATGTACAATGAGCAGATGTTTGGTGGGCACGCGCAAAATATATCCCAAACACCTTAGTCTACTCAGATTCAGGGTTGAACCATAGGATTTAGTAGCCTACGCCTAATCTCTGAGTTATTGATATAATTATACTAGTTTCAGGAAAAGTACGTTGTTCATACACTGAAGAACTTCCCACATCATCTTCCAAGGGCAATGTTTTCGAGCCGTATGGCAGTACCGAGCTCACTGATGTTGTGTATAGTCCATCTTTGATCGGTAACCTGATGTGATACCGTCGCCACAGATATCTCAAATTGGCAAATGTCAACGGTGGCTTCTGTATACGCGACGACATTTCATCCGACATACGATCACCTGGTGATATGTAAACCCCCGGCACGGCGAGACTACACATTCCATGGCGTGACGGCTTCCGTGTCTCCATGATCCAATGAGCTATGCAGAATGGCTTATCTCAAGCCGACGATCCAATCATGCCTGGAAGGTCAATGGGTAGAGGCCTGACGAAGTAGTCTCCTGATCTTTCAAGTCGGGGGTTGATCTGAGTTAGCAGCTCAGTCGAAAAACTAGTAGAAGAATAATCGATCCAAGTAGATGGACTTCCACTCAGCCATGCCCGGCTGCCTTGAGATCAGGTTCTTGTCAGAACTAAGGGCGTAGGTTCAGAACCCTAATCGTTTTTCTACTTAGTGGCTGGATTCCCTTGTAGCACCTAACCATCAATCCCCACGAGTTACACGTCTACAAATAATTCTATACTGCATCGGTCGTCGGCAGTATAATCAGGACCACGCTGCTCATTGGATCGAGCGGTGTGGGTAATGATAAGTGTGCTACTGCTTAGAATTCCCTTTCTTGTCTCCATCCGATTATCTTTCCTCCTCCTGCCTACCCATAGTATCCCCACTGATCACACACCCGACACTTGTACGGGTTCGTTGTCAAATTTCGTCGTAGTTGGTTTTCAGTCTGTTAGCTCACGTTTTCTCAATTCTCACCAACCTCTGAATCTGGGTTCCTTCAATATGTGCACTTTAATGTAGGCTGATCAACAGGCGTGTTTGGATCTCAATCAATGGTCGCTCGTGCGCCGTGAGACTGTAGGGATCAGTCGGCGTCCGAAATGACAGTAGTGTTAAGCGCAGTTTATTTGTTATCTCGGCATACGCTCCAACAGACTGCAGCACTGACATGGAGGAAGACGAGTTTTACGATGACCTCGTCATTCTTGTTCGAAAGAGCAAAGGCTCTGATATTGTAGTGTTAGGAGGTGATTTTAATGCACAAGTTGGAAAACTGAGTACATCGGAGTCCTGTTTAGGTGGGCGGTGTGCCTTGCCTGCTCAGCGAACAGACAACGGGAAAGACTTCTCCAATTCTGTGCGAGCAATCATCTATTCCTGTTTAGTACGAATTTCCGACACAGTTGCTTTGCACGGCGACATGGCCTTCTACCTCGACAGGTGGTCCGAGTCAGATTGATCATATTGCAGTAAGCTACTGCACTTGTAGCATCGGCCTGATCTTTCACTGAAGGTGAAAGGCCGTGTGTACTGTGCTGCAGTGCGTTCAATTCTATTGTACAGTTGCGAGACATGGAATATTCGTGTGGGCGATGTTCGTCGGTTGGAGGTTTTCCGACGTCTGTACAGTATTGTGAGGATTGCATGGAGTGACCGGGTGAGTAATGTGGAGGTTAGGAATCTGGTATTGGGTGCCACTTCTGAGAATAGCTTGTTTCAGCGTATGAAACTTAGTAGACTACGCTGGTTGGGTCACGCGTTGCATATGGCGAACACTCGTCTACCATATCGTGTCCTATTTTGTGTTCCTCCCACGTGGTTGAAGAAACCATGTGGAGGTCAACAGATGACGTGGCAGCGTGGAATGAGAAAATGTACAGCGAAGTTAGGTAAAGTAGATGTCTCACGTCTTCGTGGTTGGGGTCCGAAAGACTCGTCAGCTTGATGGCTGGAAACACTGAAGGATATGGCAGTGAACCGTGAACAGTGGCTATCGTGTTCTCATTGGGGAATTTCAGTCGGGAACTTTCGGAAGACAACGGACAGCCAATATGCACTCCGGAGATGTACATACAGGCAGAAACGTTTCGCATGGATTTGCGGCACTAATATGCAGTTATTCGACGTGTGACAACCGCTGATTCGTTATGTTGACTTGCGTTGCCGTCCCATCCATTAGATGCATATGCATGTCTTCGTTTGATCCGTGAATGGTTGTTGTCTCTGAACAATGTAGTGCGTAACTAAGTCACTGAGCGGATTGTTATCGACGATCAATGTCAAGGAATGAGATTCATTCGGGGATCTAATAACGTTACTTGTAGACACACAGGTGATCCTTGAGAACGGTTCCATTTTGTCCTTCATTAGGAGCCGAATGATATCTAAATTCTTCCGTACATTTTAACTGATTCGGCAATAGTGTCGACTTTTGATGAAGTACCGTCGGGCGTAGGTGTTTCATCCCATGCCCAGTGTATAGGCTGTGAAGCATGTCCTCGCACGATGGTAATGACTATGGTACGCTTACGCAACGAGTGCAACGAAAGGGACATGTCACGAAATCATTAGGGCTCACTATGTGGAGACAGGGAATGGGGAGGCGGCAACCGTGGCCCTGAGTCTTGGATTGGCGTAAAATCACAGTCTCAATAGGTCAGGTGTGGTAACGAGCCAGGGGAATCGATAAATCTCGCTGACTATAGCGGTTTCAGTTAGTTATCTCCTTTCTGATTCAAATCCTGTTCCGCTTAATCAAGGAAAAATAATCAGGTAACCTCTGGCCAGTCAATGCGAATATCGGTCATATGTCATGGTTAAACGATTTATATGGTTCGGTTCAGGTTTAAACTCATTGGTGGATTACACCCAGTCCTTCGAGTTCATTGTCTCTTTTCTGGTCCTCATTTCAAGCAACACTCCCGCTCGCCTCTCGGCATGGCACGAAAAGCACACCACCTTTTCTTTGTCCGTCAACTGGGGCCCATGGTTCATTTCAACCGTGCTCTCTTTCTCTCTCCCAAGAGTTTCGCCCATGCATGGTTCGCCTGATACAAAAACGGTTTGTTAGGCTGACCTGGTTTTCGGACATCGGCTGATGAAACCAATGACTTCACAACATACTTCTTAGCTTGGTCCTACCGGCAACCTAGTTGTAGCCGCCTATCATCTTGTTGGTAAGAGAGCAATACTATGAGCATGATGGGTTCCTTGATTCCCGCAGATGCACATATTCAACCATCAGTTTCCTGGAACTGTTTTAATACCGTAAGAATTCGAAACTCCTACTATATCTTAGGTTCATGTGGGCCTGCCGTATTTCGATAAATTTCAGGCCATTGAAGCCATCGGCCTCAACCACTTGATTCGACTAGCAACGGTCAATTCCCGCCTAAATCTCTAATCGTTTTCTCATCGTGACGGGATTTCGGTCTGTGTGAGAACGTCGTCGTTATGTTTACTGTTCCAGACCACCGATGAATTCTAACCAGTCGGTCGTTCTCATTGAGCTGGTCGCATGTCTGGATGGCGAAGAACTACATCCGTTGTCCTCTCGTGGGAAGGTGTGCTACTGCTCTTTGTGAGCATTAGTTCATGATTTTCATCAATTAGATCGGAAACAGACTTTCCGTTGATATATTATCATTGTTCGGATCATTCCAGAGCATACAGCTGACTATTCGTCACGTAGCTTTATTCGATAAATGACTTCCCTTTATGTCCATGCCCACTTTCTGCTGCGTATACCCGTGGTTCACGAAATTTGATCACTACAAATGAATCACAGATTATTAAGTATGCCGGACATAGAAGGGGTGTGTTATGAATAAATACACCGTCGTTTGAAGCAAAAAATATTGAGGGCTTACATAGAAAGTCTACCGAATCACGGCTTCTTTCACAAAAGACTCAAAATTTCCGGGGTTACTCAATTTCCCCGATTTTCGGTTATATATATATGGGCTCAGTTACCTTCACTCCTCACACACTAATTCGCACGGGGTATCATTTGACTACATTGGTGTTCAGTAACCGGCATTTCTGTGATAACTTGAATAGTTTGTCGGTTGTTTTTTGGGTTTAGAGTTACAAATTTTAGGTTTCTAAATCTTCCACTGGCTGGGTCGAATAAAAGCAGCAACATTTTCTAACTTCACTTGTGCCTTCATGTTCATAACCAAGATTTCGTGTTTTGATTTAACTCATTTTGGTCAGCTGGTAAACATAGACAGATCGAAGCCCCTCTGTTGCCTGTTTCCCACCCGAGACCTTACGCGAGGAATAAACAGTTCACAAGTGCGGAAACAGTAAAAACGGAACGTTAATCGCAGCAACAAGCAGATATAGCAAGGTGCCAAAACAAAAATACGAGAATTTCGTGGAGATTAAGGTACGGTATTGGCAATAGTTCGACCGAAGGTTTATTATCATACTGGTTTTCTGGTGTTCTTATGCTTTTTCAAAGGATATATGAATTCAACGGGCAGATCACTCAACATTTAAGCCGGCAACTTCAATTTTGTGCCATTTCCCTCAGCCTCTCTTTCCACCGACTATCTTCATTGCGCTCTAACTATGAGAATGGAGAACGCCAAGCAAGACCAACACTGAGGCTAATTTTTTTCAAAACCTAGTGTGAAATAATAAATTGGCTACCGCATTAATTACTCCAGCTTTACAAAAAGTGCATAGAAAAAACGATGTTCAGGTATGCTGAAAACGTCCGAGTCATCGAGGATGATATTGAGTGATTTCAATCAGGTGGTGAGGATCAACATTCAACACAAAACAGCGAAACTTGCTGTTGACTTGAGATATTCGTGGTTTGATGCAGAAAGTCACTGGGCATCCTCACAACGGAAAACGAGATCTCCCATTTGTTGAGTAGAAAACCCCGAACTACGCAGTTGCATATTCTTCTCTCGAGAGGGAATCCAAAGTTACGCTAATGCAGTTATAACACGCCCGATACTCGGAAGATTTATTGTCAAGTAGTGTAGTACGTGGTTTTCAATCTGCTAGGTCACATTTTCTGAAGCCTCGTCAGCCTCTGAATCTCAGTTTCTTCAATATGTGCAGTTTAATGCCGGCTGGCCAACTGGCGTGTTTAGCTCTGACAGTGGACTCACTTTCGATTGATATCTGCTGCGTGAGTGAAGCACGAATTCAGGATTCCAGCAGAGTAGAGTAATTCAGCTAACTGCGCCTAAAGTCTCGTCAAGCTATTTTTCTCGCAGCTCATGTTGTGGGTCAACGCGGTGTAGGGATAGTCTTGAGTGAGAAGGCTGAAGCAGCCCTTCCGGACTGGATGCCGATTAACAATGGCTTGTGCGCCGTGAGACTGTAGGGATCAGTCGGCGTCCGGAATGATAGTAGTATTAAGCGCAGTTTATTTGTTATCTCGGCATACGCTCCAACAGACTGCAGCACTGACATGGAGGAAGACGAGTTTTACGATGACCTCGTCATTCTTGTTCGAAAGAGCAAAGGCTCTGATATTGTAGTGTTAGGAGGTGATTTTAATGCACAAGTTGGAAAACTGAGTACATCGGAGTCCTGTTTAGGTGGGCGGTGTGCCTTGCCTGCTCAGCGAACAGACAACGGGAAAGACTTCTCCAATTCTGTGCGAGCAATCATCTATTCCTGTTTAGTACGAATTTCCGACACAGTTGCTTTGCACGGCGACATGGCCTTCTACCTCGACAGGTGGTCCGAGTCAGATTGATCATATCGCAGTTGGCCACCGTTGGTTCGGTTCTGTTCAGAATTGTAGATCTTACTGGACCACGTTCGTCGAATCGGACTATGCGTTAGTTTTAATGCGACTTTTGCTGCAGTTGAATGGTCACCGACGCAGGCCACAAACCAGATTGGCTGTCGAACGTTTGTCTGATTCGGCTGTTCGCAACGGCTATAGGCAGAAACTCCGACAAACAAACAATTTCGACGAGCAGTGAGATCAAATTAAGCAGGCTATGCATTTGTCAGCAGATTTAGCTCATGGTCCTAGATCTAGCGTTAATCAGGAACAATGGATCTCGCAAGGGTCGCTGGGTCTATTGGAGTGAGAACGCCAGCTGTCTGACTCGAAGGAAGTGAATAAAATGCATCGACAGCTGCAGGGTCAGTTGACGATGAGCCTTAGAAAAGACCGCGAAAACTGGTGGGTTAAGTTGTCTTTAGAGATGGAGGAAGCGTCCGCTTCAGGTAACAGTCAAAGACTGTTTAAGCTTATACGCGACAGCGGTGGGCGACACCGGCGAACTTCGATTAGTGAAGTCGTGTGGTATAGGACTGGAGAGTTCATCCATGGTAAACAACAAAGGCTGGACAGTTGGGCAGAGTACTTCAAGGCTCAGTTTAACTGGTTTCATGCTATCGTATCTTAGTCCACGTCTGGAGCTTTGCTTCGTTTTAATTGGGACTTGTAACATTTTCCGTTATCGTGAAGTGAGTCACTAATTTTACCCATCTTGAAGAAGGGCACACGGAGTGACTGTAGCAATCGTCATGTGATTAGTTTGTTTCCGATATTTACTGAGTTGTTAGCTTCGATAATGCTGCGCCGCTCGACATCGATTTACGAGAGAATAATGTCCGTGAACAACAGGTTGGATTTCGTCAAGGTCGCGGTTGTATCGCCCAAATATTCATGCTTCGCCAAATATTCGGAAGGGTCCACAAAGGCCACCGCCCTGTGAGCGTAGTTTTTCTGTAGTTGAAAGGTGCTTTCGACTTAGTGGACCGGACAGCACTATTCAATGCTCTCCATCGGAAGAGTATGCCAGCGAAATTCGGGAACCTGTTGGGAGCATTGTACTCGCATACCTATAGTCGTGTGAAGGTATACGGTGAACTATCGAGTTCATTCGAATCAACTAGTCCCATCTCTCCATTAATTCCTGTTCAACTTCGTCATGGACGAGGTGGTGGGTTATAGGAGGTCTCCGGGATGTAGGAGTAGAACTTGGAAATGGAGGGAAGCTATGTGACCTAGATTACGCAGACGACGTCGTGTGCCTGTTCGAGTCTGCGGACCATGCACAACGGGCACTAGATAGACTGTCGAGATCGGTTGCTCGCTTTGGCATGTGCTTTGCACCTTCAAAGTGCAAAGTACTGTTACAGGACTGAGCGACAGCAGCGCCGAACTTGATACTGGATGGAGAAGAACTTAAAACTGTGGACCGTTTCACCTTCCTTGGTAGCTGCGTGTCTAACGATGGTAGCTCGGGATTGGAGGTAAGTATGCGTATATCCAAGGCTCGGGCAGCTTACGCTGGACTGAAGCACTTGAGGCGCCGGCCTGATATTTCACTGAAGTTGAAAGGTCGTGTGTACTGTGCCGCAGTGCGTTCAATTCTATTGTACGGTTGCGAGACGTGGAGTATGCAGGTGGGCAATGTTCGTCTGTTGGAGGTTTTCGACAACCGATGTCTACGTAGTATGGCTGGGATTGGATGTAGTGATCGGGTGAGTAATATAGAGGTTAGGAATCTGGTATTGGGTGCCACTTCTGAGAATAGCTTGTTTCAGCGTATGAAACTCAGTAGACTACGTTGTTTGGGTCACGTGTTGCGTATGACGAACACTCGTCTACCGTATCGTGCCCTATTTTGTGTTCCTCCTAAGGAATGGAAGAAGCCATGTGGAGGCCAACAGATGACGTGGCAGCGTGGAATGAGAAAATGTACAGCGAAGTTAGGTAAAGTAGGTGTCTCACGCCTTCGTGGTTGGGGTCCGAAAGACTCGTCAGCTTGATGGCTGGAAACACTGAAGGATATGGCAGTGAACCGTGAACAGTGGCGATCGCGTTGTCATTTTCCATCGAATCAGAATGATTGAAAACACGTGCGTTTGTACAGTTAGACTGTGTTCCGTGTGTTGGCTGCAGCAGTATCTTATCTTTTCCCGCCTGTGTAGGTCCACTCCCTGTTCCCGTTGGATATTCACTCTTTTTATCTAAACGTGTAACTCTGGGGAACGGCAGCGGTCAGTGAGGCTTGCCTTGCTGTTTAACGCTGAATGATGATGATGATATGCAATAATGGGCCCTGTAAAAATCCGTGGTAATTACGACAGTATGTTTGCGGGCACAGCACAGCCCTTGGGGCAGGTAAAGCGAGTTTAAAGGCCACCACCGTGTCCAGTGTCTATAACTTTTGTGATAGCCTAATTATTTTTTTCCATAACTTAGCGATATGGCTCACAGATGTAAGCGAATTTGAGTAAATCGGTCTTACGTATTTCACACCATGAATGAGAGCTGTATTCGAGGTCAGGGCTTTACAGGACATCCTGTGAATGGAACTCATGCAAAAGAATTTGAAAAGATATGCTCAGGACTGTGGGTTTCATAAACCAAGTTCGTTACTCGCTGTAAGTGTCTATCGGAAAGCTTCCATGTGACCGTATATCTCAAATTGCTCCTGCTGAAGGAGCCTTACCCACTGCTTCCTCTTAATAGTGCTTCCACTAAAAAAATGATGAAGATTAGTGTACGGCGTTCTGCGTTATGTTTTACTGTTGTTTCGCATTACTTTGTGTATAACTTTTATGCCTTGGAAACCATAGCGAAAAAGTCAAAATAATAAAGGTCAAAGAATGAAGAGAGATAGGGTGTAAAATCCAGTCCACCTAACAGTTCCTCATGACTGCACCTCCTACTCCGTGGTTTCTCTATGGACCACTGCACTACTCGGTGGCACAGTCCAGAATAGAGCTGTCTATTCGGGACGGGACTGCACCCCCTAATCTTTGCAAAACCAAGTGCGATCTGTTCCAGGCGAGCCACTGGTTAATTAATTTGTTCACGCACCTTTGGAAAGTCTCGGGTCAATGGAATGGGACAAGAGGCAATGACTTTTATTATTGGCGGCCCGCATCAGTCACGCCGCAGTGCCACCAACGAACTTGTGGTATTCTTTAAGGGAACGCTTACCAGATGGAAGCTCACTAGGTCCCGAACACTGTCAATCTTTGTCTGCGGCCGCTTATTCAGTGAGCCTGGACCCACCTTGTTTATGGTTAACCACCGAAATGATAGTCGTCCTCGTATCTGGAATCCAGGCTGCCCTGGTTGCGTAGTTCTGTTCTGATTGGCGGATGGTACTTACAGCAGGTTTGCTGTTCCTACTTAGTCAGTCCGGGTGAGAGTCTAAATCAATCAGGGCGGCAAACGAAGCGTGCAACACTATGCTCATCGAGATCTCAGGCGCACTGGGGTGCTGGACGCTCAGTATATCTAGCACCATCTGGAGGACGTACTGACGGAGCTGCCAGTGGATTAGGAGACTCTTGAATCATTCCACGCCGTCGTAGTATAGACTGTTTGCTCAAACTCTCGCAATAGGGTCCCATAGGTGAACCGAATAGCATCTGGCGCACTGACGACCCTCGAGTACTGATGGGTATCCGATAGTGTCAGAAATAGAAGAGCTAGTGTGGATGTTTTTTTTCTTGCTCATTGTTTTCCTCCTTCATTCACTTCAATGGATGACCCATATGAGAAGTTGCTGCCAACATGACCAAAAGATAAGTCAAAAATGTTTCTGTTAGCGAATCCGTGACAAGAACTGGTATGGAAACTCCCTGTGCACGAACCTGGACACTGAAACATTAAATTCTCCTGTTAATAGGTCAATAGTGCTACCATATTGTTTTCCAACGCAAAAATGGAGCCACTCATGAATTCTACTTTGTGTGCTCAGTGTGCATCCCCGTTCCTTCGTCTACCGAGTCTTGAGGTATTCTGCCCCCAAGAGAAGCGTGGCATGTGCACCGCAACCGAATCCTGATTATATTCAAACGGTAATAGACGACTACTCGTCAAGAAATGATTGAGATATTCGCGAAATGCATATAACAGATCTGTAAACGCGGTGCTTGCTGCAACGTGTTTTAGGATGATTTAATCAATTTGCCATTGAGTCGTAAATGCGTTGCGGTTCTGTTTCACACTTTCCGTGATGTTTCTGCTTCAGTACAAGATTTTTGAATTAAATTAGATATTGGTTAGAATTGAGCCCTTTACTATCTGGTAAAAATGGGAGTGTATAAAATGTAAGCACACGAACACTAGGGACGATTGGAAATAGGTATGTCTCGGGTTCGAAAGTAAAGTTGACGTGCGATTCCACCAAAATTACTTGTGGCTTCTCACGGATAGTGTGTGTGTATTTGTGTGTCTCATCCCTTCTGAAAGGCATGACAAGAGGAGCGATATCCATTATAGAGAATAGTGAAGTGAGTGATAAAGGTATGAGAGTGAATGGATTTAGGAATTGAACATCCTAAAATTAAGGTCAATAAAATGGAAGGCTCTTAATGTGACCAAAGCGTTTAAAGGCACGGGTCAGACAACGGCGGCGTTCAGTTAGTGGTCAATCGCGGATAATTAATGTAGACCAAGGTTTGTTTTCTGTGTCCACTCTGTTCGATTTAAACGTTTAAACTTCCTGACTCGCGATCTTCGTTTGAGAGAGATTCTGAATAGACGCGACCTAAACAACAGAATTCCGCTGAAATTTCTGCTACTGAACATGCAATACAAGTAAGCCCGTTTGCAATGGAGAGTGAACCAACGCACATGGCATCCTCTCAGTAGAAAATAAATTTTCTGAGTGTCACTGCTTTCTAAATGGGGGAAGAACGTCGAACTACTTCAATTTTGGAGAGTAAAAGATAATCTTTTCTGTGACTGCTCAACAAGGGAAAAATTTAATTTGCTTAGCGGTAGCAATAAGCCATATGGGTTATGATTCGAATCTAATGTGGGTGCTGCCTGATTTACGTGTTTGGAAACGTCAATGTTATCCGTTATATTATCATTCTCCGCCTACATACTTGCATTTTATGGTCACGATTTCTTGATCTTTTTCCAAGACGAAAATGTTGAGGCTCGTTGATTCCACATCACTTAAGCGTTCCAAGATCTTACCGGTGTTAATGTTCTCTTATGAGTAGCGAAACTGTCGGATTTAGACCAGGTAGTAGCGCACTTGTGTGATTGTCTTGAACTAATACTACTGAGGACTTTTAAATTACAAATTTCCGTCGCTTACAAAGATGAATTATGAAGACGCCTGAAACATTACGTAGCATGTAAGTTATTCCAGGGAGGTCTGCATAGATAATCGAAAATAAGATGGATATAATCAAAGTCACGCTCTTATTGCATGTTTTCTTTTACTTGCTTTCTTTCAGTTGGCGGGTTGTGAAGTAAGGATGCTCACGTGATTTTTACCCTCTCGAAGAGCGATTTCCTCTTCTAATGTATGTATTGGAAAAATTTCAGCTATCCTATTTTCCACACTAACGGTAAAATCTCAAACGCACTGAAAGCCATTCGTTGGGGATAGCTCTCTTTCGCCCATATCCGAATGTTTTACCGGCAGCATATGAAGGTAATAAAACTGGTTTATATGGCTTTATGTGGCTTAGACATCGAAAATAGCCTTTTCCTCGATTATTTAAAAATGTCGCACTGAGCTTATGCGTTTTTCATATCGGCGGGTTTGACAAAGTGGTCTGATCATCGTACTAAACTACTGACACTGCCTGCAGAACTACTTACAAAAACGAAAACTTGTTTTCCGCTGAGTGATGCAATTTCCAACGAAGATTTCTATGATAAACATCTCGGTGCACATGTTCCGCCATAACTTTGCCTCGATGGAGTAGCGAAAATATCGTAAAACGTTGACCGCACGGCTTGGGAGCATCTTCATCGCCATTACTCCCGCTGCACGCGCTTCACTTGTATTAAGCTCATTCGTCGACCGCCTCACTGGCTCGTCGTCGAAAGCCTCCACCAATCCGTTCAACGTGAGACAGTGACTGTTGATTCACCAGCGCATGGCGTTCGCCCCACAACGGTCGCCTTAGCTATCGATCTAAAAAATTGTGAACAGACATATGGATGGACTAACGCACATAGTTGCGCACACACACTGATGCACGCACGCTCGTCGCCTGTCAGGCTCACGCTAACGACGCGCCTTTTCACTTGTGCGTGGGCAGACATATTCGATTTTTGCATGTCCCTTATTCGCGGACAGACAGGTCAGTACTTGAAATCTATTGGTCAAGACTCCCACGAATACCTATGCCAAGGCTATCGACCGGTCGAACGATCGATTTTTCATTGATCTTCCACGAGTCATGTGATTTATCTAATACCCTCCGATCACAAACTGCTGGCCCCATTGATCTAAACATTCTGTGAGCATGTCGTCTGTCGGTATTCTGGCTTCACTCAATCGATTAGCGAGTGACGAAGGATATCGTCTATATCGTTCCTTTTATGCGGACAGACAGGAGCGATTTAACAATGTGACAACTGCATCTGCATTCGTGTTGCGTTGCTTCTTATTGGATGTTTACTCTGTGACCAAATATTCTCGGTGCCAATGTTGTCGTTTAGAATATGGAAGCATTGATAAGGGGTTGCAAATGCTCGTTTGTTAAGCATCAACTTTGCCGGTGGGCTTCAGTTGCGTACTCTGCATGGAGTGATTAGACCCATCTCGTCACTAGAAATATATACATTCATCATCAGAAAAGCTATAGGAAATCTAGGCTCTGAAAAACCCATAGGATCGCCTAGGTCATTTACTGTCTGAAAATCTATTTTTGCTCCCCCAGTTACGCCTGCTTAAGCCAACCTTAGCTTGTGAGTTCTAGGTTTCTATTTCAGAGCATCCTCGCATTGGAACAGTAAAGATGCAGATGTCAGTTAACTGATATTATCTCTGGTGATAGAATCGCTCATGTTCATCTAACGTAGGAGGTGGACTGAATCGAAAATCATTAAGTGGACGTTGCACATATCCCGAAGAGTCATGGTTCTGAAGGAGTGTTTCAGTTCCCACCATTTAGTTTGATACACTGCCGTGATAAGAAATGCTAGTTTTCTTAGATTTTGCCGTCACGGCTTACATGGTTCTCTTTTTTGAAAATTTAAAGATTAAATTTATAGGAAAGCGAAATCTCGTATCTCTTAACGGGACAAAAATATGCCAAGCAACCGTAAAATTCACTTCGATAATGTCTTACACTAGATGTGTTATTCTTCACGTACCTACCACAGGGTGTGGTTAGCGTCTGCGGTTCGAAACTTCCGCATGTCTTTTTCGCATTCCTTATGGTAAATCTTTCGGAGTAAATTAATTCAGATCTTTCCTTGGGGTCTAAACGTAGGCTGCCTATAGGATACGCCGTTGTCCTAGTGCCACAAAAGAGCAGCCAAGTTTCAGAGAAGTGTAAATCGGTAAGTTAATTTTACTTTCGCCAGTAATTTCGAAGCGGTGGAGGAAAGATTCAGAGAGAAGTCGCGGCATGTTCCGGCATTATGTATAGACGATAGTGAACAGGTGTAATAATGTGATTGAAATGGTTTCTGTGCAACCTTTCAATACCTCTACTCTCAGATAAGGTTGCTTGGGCACACGAATATTTGTTTCCTAACGTGTCTGGCGAGTTCGCATGAGCTATTTATCGGAAATACGTCCCGGTATATACGCCCATTGAAGTTCTCTTCTCTCCATAGATCCTGCCCGTAATCATTCACCATCCAACTCTTATGGTCATTTTTTAAATTTGCTCGATCCTCAATCCATCATAACGGTTGTTCAGTTTGTGAACTCCGAAGTGCTGCATTTTCCCGGGCATTTAATATAGGGAGCTGTTCTGAATGCTCGTTTTATGATGCGGACCGAAATATTCTACTGAAGTTCTGGTTCCATTACCGATGCAAGACTTGGCCAGTGTTAGTTTTACCTAGCATTATGCACGGCGTCTCGACTGGTTACAACGGCACCATTTCGTGAGCGTTTTCTGTGAAGTTATTGTATTTATCGGGTCTTATGACTAGGTTGGTTTTGTACGTCTTACTGCTTTGGTATACGAAAACGTTATTTTTTAAATCGAAAAGCTCTGTGCTTTTGTCTTTTTGAGCACATTCTCTCATTTGGTCTTCATGCAGACGTTCTCCTGGACCCGAGTGGCGCGTTGTGCTTAGGTTCGGTTGGGCTACCACGGACTTCTACATACCTCCAATGCATCCGGATAAACACCGCCAATATCGAGCGCTAATCCAGGAGGCTCTCCCTCGTTGTCTAAACGTACGCGTTGGCGGTCGGCTTGTGAATCTACCCGATCCAATATTTCACGGTGGTCAAGCGCAACGCTTAGGCAAACGTCTTCGCTTGTCGATTGATATCACCGATCGGGTGAGTTGCTTTGTTTGCGGACTGAGTTGAAGATTTGCTTGTTGCGGGACAACTCGAAGTCCCTAGGTAATGTTGTAGTTTCTACTGTAATTGCTCGTTACTCTCCTTCTCCGGGATATCGAATAAATAAAACTCGGCGACTCAGTTATTTCTCTGTGCTGTTTGCTCTGTTGGTCACTTCGGTATACGCTGAGCTTGGTGCTGAGATCTCAAACGTTTTATCAGCGCTCGAAGTGACATCGTCAGTGGTAATGAAACTTTGCGATCTGGAGACCATACTCAGCGGCCATAACCGTAAGAAATTCGAGCGGTAAGAAACTGCTTTTTATCGACTGAAAATATTAAAGTCGTTGTCCTGTTCAAGCATCCCATTCATATCTGTTACCTGTTAGATCGGCTTGTGCAGCGAACAAGGCACGTAGGCTTAGGTTGGCTCGAATCTCGGTGGAGTCAGTTGCTTTTAGTGTTTGGGTTTATTCAAACCTGGTGAAATCCACCGAATTGTGCTTCTTATACTACTGGAACTACTGGTGGCAGTACATTGAACAACGGAAATTTTTACACATCGATTGAACATGATAAAAGTCGATTCGGAACCGGGGCGATCGATTAGCTCCAGCAGCAGTAGTCAAGCTATAAATATCGTAGTTTCAACCTAGCGATTTTAGTTTGAGTCCTATCAGCCAGCCTTTCCACTTGGTGTTCTTCAGTTGGCCTCAGTCTCTATTAAAAATGATCTATATCAATTCATTACTAAAGGAAAAAATAACCACATGCTAGTTAGTCGCAGTAGTGCTGGAATTCATTAAAAAGAACATTTGGTCGCGGAAACATCGTGACAAAACATAACTGAGTTACAATGAGAGGAAAAAACGACAGACTGTAGAATTTAGATAACCCGAATCAAGCACATGGCCGGTTCAGTTCATTTCAGCCACTAATCTTGCACGAACGCGCTCCGGATTTGGCTGCGTTCTTGCAGCACCGAATAATAGTGAGAGGGAAATCCGAAGATCATACGACAGAAGAACGACAGAGCAGACAAATTTCAAATGCAGAGACATCACTGACTGTGACATCTATCTACATCACCTAAGACCTCCATCCATCGCAACGAGTGATCGCAACCAATATGATGGGGAAGTCCGAGATGTCCGGGTTATGCGCAGTCGCTCAGTAAGAAAGGGAATTTAGACCACAGTAATAAAATAGGAGCGCGAGAAGAGATGAGAGCCTTGGTATCAGTTCTTATAATCCATGTTCGCATCTACGTGGCGGTACATCACTGGCATAGAGTTAATGACTGTTGTGTAGATTCAGTTATCCAGGACTAAATTCACAGAATTCATGTGTGGGTCTGGGAGAAGATTTTTTGTGACATGCTTGGATCATGAGTAAAGTGGAACGAGTGTGCTTCATAGTCATTAAGGTCCACTAAAGGAATGGGAGACGGGGACCTGCAGCCATGACCCTGAAACTTGGAATGAGAGGGAACCACAAGGTCTCATTAGGTTAGGTGTGGTAACGAGTCGGGCGACAGCGAGTTGCAGTCCGTCACCAGCGGCTATCGAACCTGGGATTCGATCAGACGCTTGATCCACTTGACCGCTTCTGGAACAGTTCACGTAGCATTGCTAACGTCAGGAATCCGGTCAAGTTCACCGCACAGAACGTGTGTGCGTTTAAGTCTGCAAAGTGGTAGTTTTCCTGTTTCCGATGAGCAACGAAGACATCTCTCAAGTGACCGAGTCTGAGGTCAACTGTTCTCCAACTCTGATGGTGAGCGAAGATCACGCCCATCCCGCACGTAATCGATGTTAGACCAAATCATTCTTCGACGAATCTAAGGACAAAAAGGCAATCTCCGTAGGCCCACACTCTGTCTTCCTTCACCTGCGAGTGGAATTCTACTCAATAAACCGTGCAGTTTTCAGGCACTTTTTCCTTATGGTGTGCTAGGGAAATAAATTTCAATTCCCCACGAGAAATGGCGTACACCAGTATTGCCCCTTTTCATCCTTTATTTTACCTCTGTAATTGAGTTAATTACAGAGATAGCTCCATCTTCATCCAGGAATAATGGCGCTGATATTTGCTCAGACTGTAAGTCATCTGATTTAGAATATGCAGATAATAACGCCCACCCGAATGAAAATCTAGGTAAGTGCACATTTTTCTCGATCTTCAGAATAACAGCGTACATATGTTTGGTATGCGTTTCGCACCTTCGAATTGTAAAAGGCCGTTGCAGCACTGAATAAGTTCGAAAATAAATCTTGTTCTTGTGGAGGAGAAATTGGGCAGAGTGGTTAAGTTTTTCTGTCTGGGTGGTTTACATCTCACCAGGTGATCGTATGTCGGATGAAATGTCGTCGCGTATACAGAAGCCACCGTTGACATTTGCCAATTTGAGATATCTGTGGCGACGGTATCACATCGGGTTACCGATCAAAGGTGGACTATACACAACATCAGTGAGCTCGGTACTGCCATACGGCTCGAAAACATTGCCCTTGGAAGATGATGTGGGAAGTTCTTCAGTGTATGAACAACATACTTTTCCTGAAACTAGTATAATTATATCAATAACTCAGAGATTAGGCGTAGGCTACTAAATCCTATGGTTCAACCCTGAATCTGAGTAGACTAAGGTGTTTGGGATATATTTTGCGCGTGCCCACCAAACATCTGCTCATTGTACATCGTACGCTGTAGTTCGAGGCAGGCAATGATCCGGAGGTAAGTCGAAGTGGTCAGTCGGTGACATCACGTAAATGTATGGACCGTCCAGTTTTTGGTTTACGATTTCTTCACAAATCGGCGATCGGTGATGGTAGTCGGAGGGGCATTCATTGACGTTCTGTTTTACGTAGACTGTGGTGTTATTTTACAACCGAAACCAGAGTAGTCTGGTTTAGCGTCAATCGTTGTAAAAATGAACTGAGCTAAAGTGCATAGTGTGTGATGTCATCGTATGTATGCCGTACTTGTATGTATTAAATTATCGCGTGAGATGCATTATTGATTTAAAACCTGAAACCCCTCCAAGTTACAGAATCATTGAAGTCTGGTGCCTCAGTTCATTGCACATTAAGGAAATGGGCTGCACCCCTTCCGCTGCTCCGTAGCATGCGAAAAGTGACAGTCATATTAATTTTTTATGCAGAAATTACCGCGAACGATTTATGGTTCACGTTGGTTTTTCATTCGGCTGAAGTAGCATTTTCTTTTTTATTGCGGCAACGGTGATTATTTCCATACAGATTTGCAGTATGATTGTTGTTCTGTCGGTCGTCAACTAACTGTCTCCGAAGCCCGATAATCCTGATTGAAAAGAATTGGAATACCATGGGATCACAGACGACACCATTGTCTTATTTATGCCAGTGATCTAGCCAAGAATAAATTTCAGTTGACCACCGTAACTTTACACTTGATCAACGTCCGGAGGTTTTGTTCGTTTCTCTCTTGTCACACGTTATCTCAATTAGATTGGAATTTCAAACGGCACTACTGACTAATGTGTGAGTATCTGTTGACAAACCTTGGTGTAGTTGAATTTGAGAGCGCATCACGGTATTCGGAGCATGCATTTTTGACTGATCCATCACAGACATCAATACTGAAGATTGGCTGTATACAAAGTTTTAGGGTAATTTAAACGCACAAGAAAAGTCATAAAATATATTTGGTTTCACTGCTACGTTTGTTTCACCATGCGGCGGTCATATATTGCTGAGGCTTCCAAAAATTAATTGCTTGTTTTAGTCTCCGTATCCATTGTTCAGTGTTTTATGTGCCACCTACTAGATTGTACCACTGTCTAGCTATGAAACCGAATTTTCCTAGGCATCGGGGCTGATCAAATGGATTAGGCGCTCACCACTATGGTCAGGGTTTCGAATTCCAGCTTCGGTAGTTAATTGAGGTGTCATTAGTATCTCGGTTTTGCTCGACTTGTCACCATGATTGACCAATCACGATTTTGTGAAATTTGCCAATCCGATTTTTGGGGTCAGTTGCCCGTGGATCTCTGGGGTTGTAGTATGTCACTTCCGTATTTCTCATGCAGCTTGTATATAATAACAAAATCCGGTTCGTTGAATTTGGATGATCTAGAACCCAGATTTCGACGGGTTCAGTGGGAGTTTCATGCAAGGTCATTTTCTTTACAGTCCTTCTGTTCATCAGAACGATTGTCATGAAAATGATGGGCGGTTTACGTGTTAACTTTTTTTTCAACGTCTTTCAGATAACAATAAGGACTGTTGTATGATTCTGCTTCGGTGACCTGTTTTACTTGTTGCAATTCAGCGCTCTTATCATGAAACAATACGTCCGAGTGATTTCTCTCTCTCTCTCTCTCTTCTAAATAAGCTTCAATTCAACTGGTTACCTTCAGGTTGCAGTTTTGTCAACGCTTTTGCCTTTGGGTTACTTCATAATACCGATCATCATCATCATCATCATCGTTCAGTGTTAAACAGCAAGGCAAGCCTCACTGACCGCTGCCGTTCCCCAGAGTTACACGTTTAGATAAAAAGAGTGAATATCCAACGGGAACAGGGAGTGGACCTACACAGGCGGGAAAAGATAAGATACTGCTGCAGCCAACACACGGAACACAGTCTAACTGTACAAACGCACGTGTTTTCAATCATTCTGATTCGATGGAAAATGACAACACGATCGCCACTGTTCACGGTTCACTGCCATATCCTTCAGTGTTTCCAGCCATCAAGCTGACGAGTCTTTCGGACCCCAACCACGAAGGCGTGAGACACCTACTTTACCTAACTTCGCTGTACATTTTCTCATTCCACGCTGCCACGTCATCTGTTGGCCTCCACATGGCTTCTTCCATTCCTTAGGAGGAACACAAAATAGGGCACGATACGGTAGACGAGTGTTCGTCATACGCAACACGTGACCCAAACAACGTAGTCTACTGAGTTTCATACGCTGAAACAAGCTATTCTCAGAAGTGGCACCCAATACCAGATTCCTAACCTCTATATTACTCACCCGATCACTACATCCAATCCTAGCCATACTACGTAGACATCGGTTGTCGAAAACCTCCAACAGACGAACATTGCCCACCTGCATACTCCACGTCTCGCAACCGTACAATAGAATTGAACGCACTGCGGCACAGTACACACGACCTTTCAACTTCAGTGAAATATCAGGCCGGCGCCTCAAGTGCTTCAGTCCAGCGTAAGCTGCCCGAGCCTTGGATATACGCATACTTACCTCCAATCCCGAGCTACCATCGTTAGACACGCAGCTACCAAGGAAGGTGAAACGGTCCACAGTTTTAAGTTCTTCTCCATCCAGTATCAAGTTCGGCGCTGCTGTCGCTCAGTCCTGTAACAGTACTTTGCACTTTGAAGGTGCAAAGCACATGCCAAAGCGAGCAACCGATCTCGACAGTCTATCTAGTGCCCGTTGTGCATGGTCCGCAGACTCGAACAGGCACACGACGTCGTCTGCGTAATCTAGGTCACATAGCTTCCCTCCATTTCCAAGTTCTACTCCTACATCCCGGAGACCTCCTATAACCCACCACCTCGTCCATGACGAAGTTGAACAAGAATGGAGAAATGGGACACCCTTGTAGAACGCCTCTAGTCGTTTCGAATGAACGTGACAGTTCACCGTGTGCCCTAACGCGACCATAGGTATGCGAGTACAATGCTCGCAACAGTTTCACAAACTTGGTTGGCATACCCTTCCGGTGGAGAGCACTGAGTAGTGCCGGTCGATCCACGGAGTCGAAAGCACCTTTCGAGTTGAGGGAGACTACGATCGTAGGGCGGCGGTGCGTGTGACGCGTTTCGAGTATCTGTTGAAGAGCGAATATTTGGTCGATGCAACCTCGACCTGGCCGAAATCCGGCCTGTTGTTCGCGGATATTATTCTCGCGAATCGGTGTCAAACGGCGCAGCATTATCAAAACTGGCACCTAAGTAACTATCGGAATTAATCTAATCCCATGATGATTGCTGCAGTCACTCCGTGTACCCTTCTTGAATATGGGTATAATCAGTGACTCACACCACGATAGCGAGATACGCTCCTCGTTCAAAATATCACGAAGCAAGGAGGTAAGTGATTTAATCAGCACTTCTCCACCCAATTTGAAAAGAACTGGGGAAGGTCGTCGGGACCGGCAGCTTTTCCCCTCTTCAGAAGCCGAATATTCGACTCCCTTCCACTTCCGTTGGGGGATCATGTGACACCTCCCAAGGATTCACAGCTCCAGACGTCGGACTAGATACGATAGCGTATGGCCAGTTAAACTGATCCTTGAAATGTTCTTCCCAACGGTCCAGTCTTTCCTGTCTACCATGGATGAGCTCTCCATTCCTATACCACACACGACTTCACTAACCGAAGTTCGCCGGTGTCGCCCACCGCTGTCGCGTCTAAGTTTAAACAGTCTTTGACTGTTACCTGAAGCGGACGCCACTTCCATCTCTTCAGCTACCTTAACCCACCAGTTTTCGCGGTCATTCCTATGGCTTATGGTCAACTGATGCTGCAACTGCCAATGCATCTTATTTATTTCCTTGCAGTTAGGCAGCTCGCGTTTTCGCTCCATTAGACTTAGCGACGCTTGAGAGATTCAGAGTTTTTGATGAACACTAGATCTGGGACCGCAGGCGAAATTCGCTGCCAAATGCATCGCCTGCTTAATTTGATCCCACTGATCGTCTACATTGCTACTGGTCGCAGTTCTTAGTTCCTCGGACAGTTTCTGTTCGTAACTGTTGCGAACAGCCGAATCAGACAAACGTTCGACAGCCAATCGGGATTGTGGCCTGCGTCGATGGCCATTCAGCTGAAGCAAAAATCGCATTAAAACTAACGCATAGTCCGATTCGACGAACGTGGTCCAGTATGATCTGCAGTTCTGGACAGAACTGCGCCAACGGTAGCTAACTGCGATATGGTCAGTTTGACTCAGTGTACCTGTCGAGTTAGAACGCCACGTCGCTGCGCGACGCGAACTGTGTCGGAAATTCGTACTAGATAGGAATGAATGATTATCTGCACAGAATTGGAGAAGCCTTTCCCCGTTGTCTGTTCGCTGTGCAGGCAAGGCGCATCGCCCACCTAAACAGGACTCCGATGCACTCAGTTTTTCAACTTGTGCATTAAAATCACCTCCTAACACTACAATATCAGAGCCTTTGCTCTTTCGAACAAGAATGACGAGGTCATCGTAAAATTCGTCTTTCTCCATATCAGTGCTGCAGTCTGTGGGAGCGCATGCCGAGATAACAAATAAACTACGCTTAATACTACTATCATTCCGGACGCCGACTGATCCCTGCAGTGTCATGGCATACAAGCGACCGTTGACTGGGATCCAATCTAAAAGGGCTGCTTCAACCTTCTCACTCAAGACTATTCCTACACCGCGTTGACCCACAGCATGTGCTGCCTCGTCTCCTGAATTGCGAAGAAAATATCTTGGCGAGACGTTTGGCGCAGTTGGCTGAATTACTCTACTCCAATTCTGAATTCGTGTTTCACTCACACAGCTGACATCAATCGAAAGTGAGTCCACTGTCAGAGCTAAACACGCCTGTTGGCCAGCCTGCATTAAAGTGTGCACATTGAAGGAACCGAGATTCAGAGGCTGACGAGGCTTGAGAAGATGTGAGCTAACAAACTGAAAACCACCTATTACACTACTTGACAATAAACCGTTGGGAGTATCGGCGTGTCACCAATGGAGATACTATGGGTAGGCAAAAGGCGCAAACAGATTGGGTTGGAGACAGAAGAGACAGGTTGAATAAAAGAGAGGGAATCCTGAGCAGTAGCATACTTATCACTACCCACCCCGCTCGATGCAATGGGCAGCGCGGTCCTGATTATCCTGCGCGACGACCGATGCAGTACGGAATTATTTGTAGGCATGTAACTCATGGGGAATAATGGACGGGTACTGGTAGGGACTTCAGCCGCTAAGCAGAAGAACGATTAGGGTTCTCAACCAAAGCCTTTGGTTCTGACAAGAACCTGACCGCAAAGCAGCGGGGTACAGCTGAGTGGGCACCCATCTACTTGGATCAATTATTCTTCCATTCATTTTTCCGACTGAGCTGCTAACTCAGATCAATCCCCGACTTGGAGGACCAGGAGACTAATTCGTCGGGCCTCTACCCATTGACCTTCCAGGCATGATTGGATCTTCGGCTTGAGATAAGCCATTCTGTATAGCTCGTTGGATCATGGAGGCATGCAAGCCGTCGAGGTGTAGTCTCGTTGTGATGTGATTTTAGGAACTGCTTTGTTGTTAATTTATAAGACTGTGAGGCTAATTTCCATAGGAATTGTTCAAATTCTCTTGACGAGTGAAAAAAGACTTTCGTTGAATTTAGGTACAAAATGTGACAAGCTGAAGGAGGGTAAATAGTTAGACCAGGGTCTGGTAGCTGTCATCATATTCGATTCCAGTCACAATGTCATCAGCCCTAGATAAGTTATGGTAAATGAAGGGAAGGAGAAGGAAAGAGAGGGACAAAGTGGCGCCTCGAAATACTCCATAATGAATAGGTAGTAAATTAGAAATTTTACTACTGATGAGGGTAAACTGGGTTTTGTTCATAAAGTAGTCTCTGCTGTGCGAAACTGATAACAGTAGTATTCTGTCGGTACAGGTCGATGCACTACCATAGTTAATGAATCACTTCCAAAAACATTTTCCAGCTTGTTCGTGGGAGGATAAAACAAAGTTCACTAGGTAAACCAAGGTGTGATCGCCGGTTGCTGTAAGCAAACAGATAATAGTCTCCGATACCACTCCATGAGGGAACAGAAATCAAGGTTCCAGATAGTGATAGTCCATACTATGGGTTTAAATTTACTGTAGCTCTTGTTGGACCTCCATGAGTGGGTTAAATAAGTTGTCAGTTTCTTTTCTCCCGACTTCTGCTGCATTTTTTCACACGAAGTTAAGTAGGGAGAAGGGCGCGCACTCCTGTAATGTTAGAGATTCACTGGATTACGACGAGTATGGTTTCAACGCTAGAACAGTAGAGAATCACCCAATACCTATGCAGAATAGGTTTGTTAATAAGCGAATTGTGGTCTACTATTGGTACATCTGGATTTGCTTGATTTCTCATTTTTATACCGTCCTCATGAGATTTAGAATATTGTTCATTTATTCCGTCAGCTCCCCATACGGCCATCAAACACAATCCGCAATCGCATCGTGGATATTGAAGTGAGCTGGCTTCATGCTCCTCTGGAAGACCAATCTTTATCCCTCCTGGATCTTGTGGCGGGTGGCCAGGTTACTCCGTTGCTTTGTCACCTGATTGGTCTCCCTCTTATCCAAGTCACATTGGACCGATTGTACAGCATACCGGAATTACAAACTGCACTCAAACCGGACCCCAAAGATGGTAACATCTTGGAAAGATGTTCGTTAGAGTGTATGAATAACAAAGACTTATTACCGTTACTGGTCAACTCGGATGGCTGGCCTTCGGACGGTCAGAGAGGAGTTTGGGGCACCTACGACAACTGCACTCCTGCCGACCAGCTCCTGACCATAGATTCTATTAAAGTAAATAAAAGTTGCTGTTTGCTCTTTAACCTCTCCCGTAAACAACTTGTGAACTGTACGATATTTTTTAGGAATGTCAATGCATCAAAAAGAACATGCCTTTTCTAGGGCCAACATTTTTTATGCAATGGAAAATAAGGCGATCCACACTTTATTCTTTACTGGATATTATACAAGCAGTTAGATTACATAAGTCATTCATTTATCTAGGATTTATCTTTGCTTCGCTGTCGGCTGATGCGAAGTTTTGTCATAACTACGACCATTTTGTGTAGTTAACCAAATAGCTTGCGTCATATTTCTACCTTCAACTCGTACATTTTACCAGGCACGCCTACTGTTCCCCCATTTTTTTTCCATCGCTGCATTGCTGTTGGCACTAATTGCTTTCTTTTCTCTCGTCGACGGTCATCAAGAAATTCGATCTTAGCAGACTGGGCGTCACAGTAGGTTCGAGTTCTCTGTCTCATAATTTGGTCTACTCGATCACTGTTGACATCCGATGTCGTCTAGTCAGTCCAATGAGACTAGTCCTTCGTCACAAAGCTCACGAAGCTGAGTTTACCTGATCACCCACAGAAATACTTGAATGAATATAATGTCAGGGCTTTTAACGGTAATTATTTCTGTTTTGGGATCAACGACAACGCTTTTTTCTAGGTAGGCTTGAGAACCATGACGGACAATCCGAGGGTCATAGAGCCACGTAGGTTTGTGATAGATCAGGCAGGATAGAAATGCGAGTGATTGTGCATAATTCACTCTCTACCATTTTGATATTGGCAGTGAATTTCAGTAGTCATGTGTCATGCTTATCAAACATGATCGGTTCATGCCTTCTTGGAATACGCTAAATTAAATGGGATAGATCATCATCCAGTCAAATAGAGTCCATTCATTCTTTTTTGTTCTTTTGCACAAGGTTGACTTTCTCATTCCATGGTTTCAATTCTTGTCTTGTCTCACGATACAGAGCGCACTAAAAATGAAGTTCGAATCTTCCGTGGACGATGATTTGTGCATCACGGATGGCACAAACGATGGATTAGACTACATCCCGATTTGTCTTCTCTGTCCCCTGACTCGAACTCGTATCGAGGTGAGTGAACGAGATTGGGGGAGAGACAGCGAGTGTATTGTAAGGCTTTTTCGTCATGCCATGGGTTGTAATGCGATGCTGTACGAAGTATTCAGTTAGTGTTGTGTTATACACGCTTTGTTTTGCCGGACGTCGGAATTACCCAAACCAAAGCATTGACCGAAAATCGAACGAGGTCGTTTCGCGTAATGGGCGTTACAGTACAGCCATGCCTTTTTCACACTTCATGCGCAGTAGCACGGGAACTTGTCATTTTTCTGTTTTTAGGCTTGTCGTAGTCTCATTATTCTTCATTATTTACGGCATACTGATTATAAACAATAGACGAAATCTGTACTTCTTTCAAAGGACGGTTGCTCCTTATGATTATTGTCAGATAAACCTGCGATTTGGGACAGCACTGTGTTGTTTAAGCTAAACCATTGCTCATTGCTCGTTCATTCCGAATAGCATCACTCGGTTGATTTGATCCTAGTACGAAGCAATGGAGTGCAAGAAAATAGAGCGACGGGACGCCTTCGTACGGAATTTTGGCACTTATCTGACGTCCAACGCAACTACCAACCAAAAAACCGAGTAATTTTGAAGGACAATGCGAAATATCCCTTTTGGTCTCGTAAGAAGGACATAATTAGTGCGAACGAAGATAGAACAAAGTAGACCGCCACAACAGTCCAATATGCATACACTCAGCGGAAGGATCTCAGGGATATAAACAGGCGATATCCAGATTGGCTAATCGGGAAGACTTGCTGAATTCAACTAGACATGCGTAACTCCCCTTCGAGTTATTCAATTGACGCGCAGACCAAAGTGGATTTCGTCAGAACCACCAGACGAATCCGAAAAAATCTGGTATTGTTTTTGGAAGCAGTGATGCGACAATATATATATATATATATATATATATATATATATATATATATATATATATATATATATATATATATAACAATGGCCGAACAGGGCAAATGGCGTTGATGCGATAAAACAAATTGATGAGTCAGTAAGGTTTGATAGCGTGAACTAGGAAGTAGGTCACTACCGGAAAGGATTATCACGAACCGGGTTACAAAAAGGGAAAACAGAAGCACCAGTGGGTGGATTTTTCTGTATATGCTTTCAATGGACTCTAATACGCATGTTCGACGTAAGCGGATTCTGACTTTTGGAGTGGAAACAACATGTTCCAGAGAGTTTTCTCAATCGCATCAAATTTCACTGTTCTCACTCGTGCTATCCATTGCTTCCCATTTCGAACGTTCGACTGCGCGCATGTTCATACCTTGGAGATTATATACTTCGAGAACGTCCGATTCTCATAGGTTACTGTTGTATTAACCAGATAGTCTGACCAACACACAATACTTAAACAGAAAACGTCTGCACCAGGCGCCACACAATAGCGCAAGAACACAAAGTCTGTGATCTAGCTGGACACTAACACATACTCAGGTCGAAGACAGTGATTCGGCCTTGGGCCTTCAAGTCCCGCAGTCGAACAACGAAATGGAACGGACCGGATGCCTCTTTGAGTGGGCAGTCACACAGAAATAGAGCACCGAATTTAAACGGCTAGCCCAACACGCTAGCGAGAGAGACAGAAGATGAACGCAGAACACGGCCACGCGTTTATGGGTGACTCACCAAAACAAGTCAGAAATCGACTGAGCTCTACCATTTATACAGTTTTGTGGGGTTCTCTTGGTCGACAGGTGAAGTTGGCAATCACAAAGCGATATTTGGTGAACGTTTTTGCAGCCATACAAAAGTTTTCAGCCGCGCAGTATTTAAAATAACGTCAATTTCGAAATACTGGGAAAATGGTAGGTTCTTTTAGAAAATTAACAACGGAACTAAAATCTACGGCACCAAAAAACCCTAGAATGGTCACCGACCATGGCACCTCTGCTTTTTGTTTTAAGAAGTTACTGGTACGTAGCGCCTTTTGGGTTTACCTGGAATTGCCTGGTTTGACGGAATGAACGATCGGTCTATCGTCGGGGGAGTAGGTTTGCGTTCATTGTGTTCGCTGACGCTTACATCTTGGGCATTTTGAATGTGTCCAATAGTACTCCGAGAGGGACTTGCGTACCAGTGTCGACCCGGGGGAGTCGGCGCACCGTTTCCTTGTTTGGTTTCTGGGTGACCGGGTCCGAAGTCTCTAACGTAGACTAATGAACCTTCGGGCAGGCTTTTTTTTCGGCACGTTGGGATGATTTGGGGGACTCGGCAGTAAAGCATTATGGATGGTTTTTAACTTGCAGCCCACTAATACTTCTGCTGGAGGGATTCTTTCTGGTGTGCTTGGGTTTGAAGTTGTGCGGTACACCAGCAGAAATTTTTGCAGGGTTTCCTCTGTGGTTCCCTCGGGGATTGAGTAACGGTCGTTTTATTGTATCGACGAGTCTCTCCGCCTGACCTTTTGACTGTGGATGGTATGGGAGCGAGAACGTGTGTTGCATATGATTTTGCTGGTAGAAATCCCGGAACAGTGCGAAGATAAACTGAGATCCATTGTCCGACACTATTTGATCGGACAGTCCGTATTGGGAAAAGGAGCATCGTAAGGCCGCAATGGTACCGGAAGATGTGGCTGAATTTACTGGGATCAGCTCTGACCATTTCGATAAAGTATCGGCAAGTATGAAATAATGGCTGCCTTTAACAGGCCCGACAAAATCAATGTGTAGTGACGGTCGTTCAGGGGTCGACCATGACGCATTTGGCTGCGTTGGAGGCACTTTGGCCGTTTCCTGGCATTTTAAGCAGTTGCACACCGTAACCATTCCTGGCCAGTAAGCATAGCTGCGAGCAATGGCCTTCATTCTGTTAACAGCCGCATTCACAAATAAATCACGTCGGAAATTGCTTTGCTTTTTTGATTTAATCACAGGAACTTCTTTGTAGTATGTGGTCATATTCAATGACCATATTCAGTACATCCTTCCATATTGCAACTGACGAACGTCTGCATGCACATCATCAGTTGAGCTTGGCCAGCATGTTGTCCATTATGCGTACTCCACAGTTGTCGATATTGCCTTCTTACGAGACACTGACGTTTAATCTTGGTCGGTACTAGAAGAGAAGTTACTTTTCATCGCTGCGCCAGTAAAACAATATATCCTACTGTTACAGCTCGTTCTGATTTTCAGTCTTAGATTAGATGTACCAAATACACACATTGGATGCCTCACTGGCACTGCGCTTAATTCACAGACAAATTGTCAGACGAACGAAACACGAGATGGGCAGAGTCAAGCACGTTTACTTCAAAACTCACAGTCAGTTAGACAGGCAGACATGGGTCTCGTAGCCAGTGAAATATAAGCTCGTGCGGTTTCGCTGCTATAAAAACTGTTACTATGGTCAATTCCTTGAAACTGGTCGAAATGGTGGGTTTGCTGTTAGGTGCATCATGCTGTTCAAACGCTTAAAGAACCCAAATGCTTGTCAGACGCCGATGGGATATTGAGCTTAGTTGTAGAGTCTTCCAATTGAAAAGAATCGGTTGGCTTTAAATGGCTTACCTCCAGTCGGAAACAGCTTGGAGACGTCGAAATCATTGACTAGTCAGAAGAAGCGGTTCGCTGTTCTAAATTCGAATCGCGAGAAATGTTATGCGAGAGCTATAATGCACGAGATTTGACTGCATACGGTTGTACGAATTTTGAAAATGGTACCACATTTAATTGACTATAGTCAGCCTCCTCCTATGCCATTTAAAAGGATGGACGAGACGGTTATGCTGCATTTAACAACGGCCCTTAGATTGATTAATCGATTTTCAAACTCCCTCTGCTGTTGAAGCGAAAGCCTGCAAAATGTAGATGAGGATCGAAAAGGTTTTTCCTACCGTTGTTTTACTTTTGTTTAGTTTAGCAATAAATGATACGATGATACGGGGGTGGGAGGGTTTTCACCACTGCGATAGTGCCGGAAGAGAAGCGACCTGTGTAGAAAGAACCTCTTGTTGTCTCATTACCGCCGTTCTGAGATAAAATTCCTAGGCATTTCAGTGAAGGAACGGATTATATGCAGATTGCAGCCAATGTGAAGATTGCCTGAGTCATCACCTGCATGCAGTCTACATTTGTCGACACAACTTATTCGTGTGCATTTCTAGAATAAAGGTTATTTTCGCGACTGGCGATCCGTTAGGCGACAGACCAATCGACAGTAGCGATCGGTAGATGAACTGGTCGGCGAATTTTTTCCATCATTGACTGTCCCGACTGGCAACTCATCAGGATGGAAAAAGTCTAGAAAGGATCTAACTAATGGGTGTAGAGAAGTGGCTGCTTACCCTGTTTCGGTATGCTACGTGGAGCCTTCGGTTTTGTAAAATAGGTCTTCTGTGCCACCCTTATATTGCATCGCGAAAACGTCAAAGCTAAATTCGATTTCAAAACCAAGAAATGTCGCTGGTTCGCATGTTTTTTGATTGGCCAGTATATATACCTCTCAGAATGGCGGAATCCAAGAAATGTGGGCGAACCATTGATATTTCCCGTTCGCGATACCCAAAAAATGAGTAAACCAACTGCCGTTTGCTTTTCGCCTTGAGCTGCTGACTTCGTAAAATTGTCCGATAAATCCTCTATTGTTTTTGAAATGGACCTTGAACAACACTTTTCAGCAAATCTGGAGAAACCTGGAAAGGCATCGGCTGATCATGATACCAATAACGGTTTTTTCCTCCTAAAAGCACGATGCCATGAAAAAACAAAAGTATCACTTAGTTGTTCCTATTTAAAAATTCGGGTATGATACATACTTAGCGCATGTATTTGCCGATCACCGTGAGTTTATTTTAATTGCACCGTTTGTTGCCGTTAGCACAGTCAGCTACGTCCCGCCGGTTTCTCATTCGTCGAGCCAGCTTTCCAGCTCCTTTTCTATTACTTTCGATGTCGTGATACTCTGAAATGAATCGCTTTAAGCAACAGGTCTAGGGGCTGTGCGTCAAGATTGAAGGACTCTGACACGTTAAACAATTGCAGGTTTTCACAGAAATGTGCTGAATCAAGATGTAGCGGTGCTGTTGGGGTTGTTCGAGTAAAAACATTCGAACGTGAAGTTTGCTACTCAAATATTTATTAGTAGTTACATCGAATATAAGGATACAACGTTGTTATGGCGCATCAATGTTACGATAACCATAGGTGACCATTCTCAAAGTAATCGAATTTTCGGGTGGTTATTACCTTTTCTGGAAAATAAATATTCAAAAGTAGCAGGTGGTATGCGCATCTCCTTTTCTACTCATTCGTAATTCGTTCTAATCATATATTACGAGTAAGTAAATTGAACCTAAAAATCATTCCTGTTCTGGGCAAGTAGGTAACATCTCGGTATCCATTTATCGCTAGTTAGCAGTAATCCAGTTTTTAAATTATCTTTTAATAAGGCACACTGTTTTTTTCGGTGTGATTAGGAGAGAAGAAAGACTGAGTTTCCTTGGTGATATATACTGTCTCCCACGTTTGTACACTTTATCTGTGTACGTTGGTTTACATAGCACTAAGCCACACACAGTATGATTAAGATCCGATTTTTAGACTGGAAAAATTGTATTGTCAATAAACCCGAGGAAATAGTGATCCAGATGTGAACGTCCACAAAACCGTCGCATTTCAACCGCGTTTACATTTTATTAACATCGTCCTTTCGTTTTTACTTCTTTTTCCGTTAAGCTACCTGTTCGGTCGATTCGATGTGAGCATCTGCAGTGCTTCGACTTCACCGCTTATTTAACCATTAACCGCCGTCGGCCGCGGTGGACATGCCCCATATGCAGTGTGCCTTCTCCGTTCCGGGACCTTCGTCTGGACGAGTAAGTGATAAAAGTCGACTGCGTTACGAACTGGCGTTTTGTTTAAATTGTCAAACATGGCGTTATTCAGACAATTAGAGTTTTTTTGTGTCGATGGTTTTGAGAAATTGGTCGTCATAGTTTTTCTCGCCTGTTCAGGTTTTCCATTGGATTTTGTGAATGTTGAACTGTGAATTAATGTAGCCGTTAAAACGAGACTGCAAATTAACGTGGTGCGACGGCTAACTTGACTCCGTGACCCAACGAGCTATACAGGATACCTTATCTCAAGCCGAAAATCCAGTTATGCTTGGAGGGTCAATGGGTGGAAGCCTGACGAATTAGTCTCCTGGTCCTCCAAGTCGGGGATTGATCTGAGTTAGCAGCTCAGTCGGAAAAATGAATGGAAGAATAATTGATCCAAGTAGATGGGTGCCCACTCAGCTGTACCCCGCTGCTTTGCGGTCAGGTTCTTGTCAGAACCAAAGGCTTTGGTTGAGAACCCTAATCGTTCTTCTGCTTAGCGGCTGAAGTCCCTACCAGTACCCGTCCATTATTCCCCATGAGTTACATGCCTACAAATAATTCCGTACTGCATCGGTCGTCGCGCAGGATAATCAGGACCGCGCTGCCCATTGCATCGAGCGGGGTGGGTAGTGATAAGTATGCTACTGCTCAGGATTCCCTCTCTTTTATTCAACCTGTCTCTTCTGTCTCCAACCCAATCTGTTTGCGCCTTTTGCCTACCCATAGTATCTCCATTGGTGACACGCCGATACTCCCAACGGTTTATTGTCAAGTAGTGTAATAGGTGGTTTTCAGTTTGTTAGCTCACATCTTCTCAAGCCTCGTCAGCCTCTGAATCTCGGTTCCTTCAATGTGCACACTTTAATGCAGGCTGGCCAACAGGCGTGTTTAGCTCTGACAGTGGACTCACTTTCGATTGATGTCTGCTGTGTGTGAAACACTAATTCAGAATTGGAGTAGAGTAATTCAGCCAACTGCGCCAAACGTCTCGCCAAGATATTTTCTTCGCAATTCAGGAGACGAGGCAGCACATGCTGTGGGTCAACGCGGTGTAGGAATAGTCTTGAGTGAGAAGGTTGAAGCAGCCCTTTTAGATTGGATCCCAGTCAACGGTCGCTTGTATGCCATGACACTGCAGGGATCAGTCGGCGTCCGGAATGATAGTAGTATTAAGCGTAGTTTATTTGTTATCTCGGCATGCGCTCCCACAGACTGCAGCACTGATATGGAGAAAGACGAATTTTACGATGACCTCGTCATTCTTGTTCGAAAGAGCAAAGGCTCTGATATTGTAGTGTTAGGAGGTGATTTTAATGCACAAGTTGGAAAACTGAGTACATCGGAGTCCTGTTTAGGTGGGCGGTGTGCCTTGCCTGCTCAGCGAACAGACAACGGGAAAGACTTCTCCAATTCTGTGCGAGCAATCATTTTTTCCTGTTTAGTACGAACCGTCGACGCAGGCCACAAACCAGATTGGCTGTCGATTGTTTGTCTGATTCGGCTGTTCGCATTAGCTATGAGCAGAAACTCTGTGCCAAATTATTAATTTTGACGAGCAGCAATGTAGAAGAGCAGTGGGATCAAATTAAGCAGGCTATGCATTTTGCAGCAGATTTCGCCAGTGGTTCTAAATCTAGCGTTCCTCAGTGAATCTGAATGTCGGTTTGTCTAATGGAATATGAACGTCGATTAGCTAGCTGCAAGGAGTTGAATAAAATGCATCTACAGCTGCAGGGTCAGTTGACAATAAGCCTTAGGAATGACCGTGAAAACTGGTGGTGGCAGTGAACTGTGAACAGTGGCTATCGTGCTGTCATTTTCTATCGAATCGGAATGATTGAGTGTGCTTGTACAGTTAGACTGTGTTCTGTGTGTTGGCTTCTGCAGCGCCTCATCTTTTCTTGCTTGTGTAGGTCAACTGTTTGTTTGTTTTGGACATTCATTTATTCTTTTTATATAAACGTGTAACTCTGGGGTAAGGCAGCGGTCAGTGAGGCTTGCCATGCTGTTTAACGCTGAACAATGATGATAACGATGGTGACGGTTTAAATTCATAGAAAAAGTTTTTAAAGAACTAACGAATGCTGTTCATTTGTATTAGGTGGATAAACAATAAATGTCTCTTCTGTTCATTGCACACAAGGTACTCCCCAGTTTGGTGCCTTCGATAAAGGGAACCCTTTGCGGTGCCGGTCACATTTCCCTCCTAATCACTGTGGACGAATTTGATATTCATCAATATTGTATCCGGCCATAACATACAATCACCTCACAATGATAAACGAATATGACAAAGTTTCAAAATAATACTGATTTTGAGGCAGTGCCATTGGTTTTCAAAATTATAATTTATGGTCGAATTTACTTGAAATCTTTTGTCGCTGTTTCTCTCATTCATATTTACTACGTTTGAAAATTTACCGAGAAAACATCTTGTCATTACTTTGGCGATCTGATTTTGCTTCGAATTTCAGCCTTTCAGTCCAATTACGTTTGCACTAGATCGGCATATTAGCATCGTGTTCGTCCAGATTGACCAGTATGTGTAAATTGATCCGAAGATTCAACTGCTGTTGGTGATATATTGTGTGCTGGATTGCCGTCCAGTTGATGAAATTGTTAAAAATTTGAGGTGGAGCCCTCCAAGGATAAATGTCTTCTTCGGTATGGGCATTCGGATAGTACAGTGCTTGCAGCAAAGCAATAAATTCGATGGACAGTGGATAACTCTTGGGTGGGGCTGCTGGAGCTGACATATAATAAATCCTTATCCTTTCGATCACTTTCACCATGATTACCCTGGCATCAAGTGTCCAATCACGCATTTAATATATATATATATATATATATATATATATATATATATATATATATATATATATATATATATATATATATATATATATATATATATATATATATATGATTTCGATATATTTTGACTCAGCGCTGTCGGCGCACACCTGTAGTTCAGTGAATTTAATATTCCTATTTGATTTTTCCTTTTAGACTATCCGCAGCCATTCTGGCAGACCCGAAGACCGAGGGGGCGACATTCGTTCATGTCGATCCGAGTGGTCAGTGGCGTCTGGCACCCGAAGAAGCTGTAGATAACCAAGGTGCAACAACCCAGGCATCTGCACCTGAAGTACCACATAGTCCGATGAATGGTCCCACCCTGATCCCCCTACCCTCTTTGGCAGCAGTACCAGCCAAAACCTCGCCCAATCGGTCTCCGTCACGATTGGTCAACGGCAATGCCGAGGAAACTCCCAATCCACCGAACCTCTTTTCGCCGATAAAAGCAGCTCCAATCGAAAATGTGTCGCCGTTGGTGCCCAGTAATGATAACCAAATTGATATTGAGGTTATTGTGTTGAGCGATGATGATGATGAGGATGAGAATACAAAAGATAAAACTGAAAATCAGACGCATAAGCCAAGCGATGCCTTTTCAGTTCGTGTAGACACAGAGGCGTCGGATCTACCTCGGAAGGAGGCTTCTGTTGGCCTGTCGCAAACTATACGACCATCGTCAGACACAAACCAACGGCGTAATCCGGAAGGACTTTCTAGGTATTTTGTTTAATAGTTATTTTTTTTGCATTTTTTGCATTGTATCACACCTCATCACATACCGTGGAATATTCAGCTTTCTGTGACAGATAAAAACCATCAATCTGAAACTTTTAGTGATGATATGCCTCCTAGGGTCACAATAGTTTACTCGATTAATGTTCATCACAGTGATCGATGGAATAGAAATTTCTAACTTTCGGTTGATTCCGTCCCGTATTCTCGGTGTATTTTTGCTCTCATTAGCTGTGGATACAACCAGCTTGGAACTGCCCCAAGTAAGGATGTCGTTTTAATTTCTTGATTTGCGCAACTATCCGTTCTGCTTTAATCAAATTAAATGAACGAATCAACGTCTGTTTCATCTTCCAGTGTGATTTTGTAATTGATGCAATGTACCGTACCAGTCACCGTTGCAAATCCAAGATCGCTCTTTTCAAGGCATGAGCGCCGTTTATGTGTCATTGGTGTCTGAATGACGTTTATCGACGCACATACTTGTTTTTTAGTAGAAATGTTCTATCAGGTTGATCTTATTGGAACTGTTGGATCAGAGTGGAACATTGCAGCTAAAAGTAACCTGGGAGCATGAAACATACTGAAGCGAAGGTCGACGCATACCCAGACCGGAGTGCGCGATTCGTTGCATAATTTCTTATTGTTGTATGAACCAAACGATAGCCTTCTTCACAAGTTATATGTCAGGTGACCTAACAAAAATTAGAATGTTATAAGACGAATGCGAGAGAAAGACAAATGAGAGTGCTGTGCGTGAATGTCATCGAAAAGTATCTTATAAGAAATCAAAGTGCTATGTCCAACGTTTTCCGTTCGGCGTGGAATCGGCTTCCTAATAAGAGCGGAAAAGTCCATGCTGTGTCACAAGACCACTAAGGGGAATAATAAAGTTTTGTTTTAAAAGGTCAGCGAATATTATGGGAGAAAAGTGAAAGTAGGGCTGAAGGACATTAGGATGTATGTATGATGTAAAACTAGCCGCCCCATTTCACCAACTCATAATTGAACATATCAAGACCAACGGAGTTCATTGTTGTTCTTCAATATTTGATTGAGTTAGTAATGGAGAAAGACTAAAAATGTAACACGGAACCGGATAGGTTCTCACCCACAGAGGCGGTATTTCCTGGGGTTCATCTGAAACAAGTTAAAGTTAAGGCCGGTTAAGTGTAATTTCTCGTCCATTTGATGGTTCTACCCATCTCCATGCAAACAGCTATCACAAGTAATTTTCCGTAAGCTTTCTATAGGCACAGAATGACTATACTAATTGGTGATTGAAGTTCCGCATAAGCTGTTTTTCATTCTGCCATTGTGGAAGAGGCGTTTGTCCGGAGTCGTTTAGATCCATTGCATAACTAAAAGAAACGTTCTCATGATTGTGAAACCCGATGTAACATAAAACCGTATGGTCTCCATATTTTAAATATGATGGATCAATGCTTTCGACTAATTACGGGGTCGAATTGTCTGTTCTATCTTCACCTGTGATAGAATTTCTCTTTTTCATATTCAGTGAGCTACGTTGATTGAATGACTAGGCGTTTGTTTGAAAGAATAAAAAACATAAGCCGGTCGCGTTGAGTAACGCAGTCACGGATATCATATCGAGACTCATCCATCCCAGGATTTTGGTGTACGGTGACTAGTAAAATGATCTACAAATCCCATCAGGATGTACAGGAAGTATTTAATGACTGAAGTATTGCAGTGGATGAAGGAGTTACCGTTCAACTTGGTAATTTGTCTCTTTTTCTAACTCACTTCAACTACCCCAACACAGAATAGAAGTGAACCCATACACAGAGTACGGTGCATTGTCTAACCCGATTATGTACCTGGAATCATCCCGTCGGAGAAAATATGAGTTAACGCGTAAGACTAGTGAAACCCAGAAAACCTAAGCAGACCGTGGGAATAATTTATTGCCGCTCGTTTTACATGCATCCTATCCTCTTAGTGCCTTTTTACTCTCGATTGGAATTAACGCACGAGTGTAAAACACTTTTAACTGTGAATTTTGACTGGGTTTGATTTAAAAAGTAAGTTTTTGTGGTTTCACAACTAAAGTTCGCACCTGCTGTTTTGGTCACTTGCGACTCTTTTACCTTGTGTCTCTCTGTGAAAGGTCGTATTGGATCTCATGCTGTAGTTGACTTATCGGCAACAAACCACACACGCAAATTATTGTTGTCATTGTCCAATTTTTTTCGATAGAGACAATCCGGATGAGCTACAAATTGATCTGACCAATGATGATGACGAAGATGATACCGGAGATCAGCAGGTGAATTCATCCGGGCTCGGGACCAGCTCACCGTCGGTCGATCAAGGCAAGAATACCACCTCCATAACACGGGGTCCCGGAACCACTAGTTGTGAGAAAAACCTAACACCAATCCCACTGCGTGAATGTGAAGAAGAACAAATACGTGCTACTCGCCCTTTCATTGTCATATCTCCATTGACTACCGCATCGATTGAGGAGGGCCGAATCGCGCTGGGCTCACCAGAAACTCGTGGGGCTGTCTTCCTGTCTGAGCCGCCAAAAACATCCGGGCCAACCTCGTCCGATAAAAATAGACCAGAAACCACTCGAACTAACGTCAGCGCACCAACCAACAAAACAGCGAACTATCGGCACCTTCTTGATACACTTGGTGAAGTGGCTTCAGGTTCTCGTGGGGTTGGCAATGTTAACACGGGCCGGCGTGAATCAAGTTTGCAAAACCAGGACCAAAATACCTCAGATGGATCCAGTCGAAACGGTAAACGCCGACACACATCTGACAGACGAGACCGCTCGAACTCTCCGTGGCGAACGATTCGACCTGTTTCATCCTATCTGCAGTCAACAGGTCGCTCTATGGAAGATTGTGTTCCAGGCGTAGATTTGTTTGACTATTCCGATGGTACGTTTTATCTCAAGTTCTCTGTCAACGATTATTGTGCTTTCACTTTGTTTCCATCAGTTTGTTTTACTTTCCATCAAACTCCAAACTTACGGTAGTTCATCAACTTACGGGTAACACCAATAACTTATACGACACACCTTACGACTTTTAGTAACTAGGGCACACTTAGAGGAAGCCGAAAGTTTTTCTTCTAGTTTTTCATCATGAGCTTTTATCGCACCAAAGTGCTGTTTTTTTCAACCTCCAAACGAGCCCCAATCGGAAATGAAGTAAATCAGTGGCTAATGAATGATTCGGCTAAGAAACTTGGGATACGGTTAGAAAAGCAAAAAACAGACACTGACGGTTATCATTATCTGGGCTTCGTGCCGATTAGTGCTACCCAACAAAATTTCCTCGATGAAGTTGAATGGTGTTCTTTTAATTGTGACTGCAGCATTCCTCACAGACAAACCATGGGTTTCGTATACAGTCGGTGACTGATGGAAATCTGAAAGAACTAGCTATTGTGATTAATTCTATACAAGACTTTCTTTTTCTTTTCTCACTGGCCACAGTTCTGTCGCCACATGATCTGTGCGTAAATTTGAGATGGCAAGTGCGAATAAACAAAGTTACTGGCCCAACTAAGCAGAATGCCTTTTTATTAGTTAATAAAATGAAACTTAGAGAACCAGTCATTCGTTCGGTTTATATGGGTCCATGGAATGTGCTGTTAATGCATGCTGACGGGACAACTCATGACTACGGGGCAATTTTCACCGACTCTTTGACAGATACTCGAAACGCGCCACACGCACCGCCGCCCTACGATCGTAGTCCTCCTCGACTTGAAAGGTGCTTTCGACTCCGTGGATCGACCGGCACTACTCAGTGCTCTCCACCGGAAAGGTATGCCAGCGAAGTTTGTGAACCTGTCGCGAGCATTGTACTCGCATACCTACGGTCGCGTTAGGGTATACGATGAACTGTCACGTTTATTCAAAACGACTAGTGGCGTTCGACAACGATGTCCCATCTCTACAGTCCTTTCCAACTTCGTCACCGATGAAGCGATGAAAGATGCTTTAAGAGGTCTCCGGGATGTAGGAGTAGAACTTGGAAATGGAGGGAAGCTATGTGACCTAGATTACACAGATGACGTTGTTTGATTTTTCTAGTCTGCGAATCATGCACAACGGGCACTAAATAGATGCTGGTGTTCTGTAGCTCGGTTTGGCATGTGCTTTGAACTCTCAGTTGAGTGCTGTTGCAGGACTGGACGACAGTGGCGCCGAACTTGGTGCTGAGCGGAGAGGAACTTGCGATTTTAGACGGTCTCACTTACCTTGGTAGGTGCGTGTCGAACGATGGTAGCTCGGGATTGGAGGTAAATACGCGTATATCCAAGGCTCGTGCAGCTTACGGTGGACTGAAGCATTTGTAGCGTCGGCTTGATATTTCACTGAAGGTGAAAGGCGGTGTTTATTGTGCCGCAGTGCGTTCAATTCTATTGTACGGTTGCGAGACGTGGAGTATGCGGGTGGGCAATGTTCGTCGGTTGGAGGTTTTCGACAACCGATGTTTACGTAGTATGGCTAGGATTGGATGTAGTGATCGGGTGAGTAATATAGAGGTTAGGAATCTGGTATTGGGTGCCACTTCTGAGAGTAGCTTGTTTCAGCGTATGAAACTTAGTAGACTACGCTGGTTGGGTCACGCGTTGCATATGGCGAACACTCGTCTACCATATCGTGTCCTATTTTGTGTTCCTCCCACGTGGTTGAAGAAACCATGTGGAGGTCAACAGATGACGTGGCAACGTGGAATGAGAAAATGTACAGCGAAGTTAGGTAAAGTAGATGTCTCACGTCTTCGTGGTTGGGGTCTGAAAGACTTGTCGACTTGTTGGCTGGATACACTGGAGGATATGGCAGTGAACTGTGAACAGTGGCGATCGTGTTGTCATTTTTCATCGAATCAGAATGATGGAAAACACGTGCGTTTGCACAGTTCGACTGTGTTCCGTGTGTTGGCTGCAGCAGTATCTTATCTTTTCCCGCCTGTGTAGGTCCACTCCCTGTTCCCTTTTGGATATTCACTCTTTTTATCTAAACGTGTAACTCTGGGGAACGGCAGCGGTCAGTGAGGCTTGCCATGCTGTTTAACGCCGAACGATGTTGTTGATGATGATGATGATGATGATGATACCAACTTTCGGAAGTGTATACTAAAAATTATTTGCTGCATTGGGCTCTGTCTTTGACAAAGAAACGCTTATCGTGGTAACACCGTCGCCAGCAACCATGTACTAGAGGCAGTGTAATGCCATGTGAATATTGGATAACCCGTTTAACAGCTGACTTAGTTCTCTTGGGCATTAATTTGGGTCTTGGTATTGACCGAATAGGTTTTGTTTTAGCGCAGTGGCGTTGACGCTGTAGTGATGATGAATTTTCGGAATAGGTGAAACAAACTATTCGAAGTATGATTAGTTTTTGAATGAACCCCCGAAAAGTTGTTAGGTTCAGAGTATTAGCTGGTAATTAACTGCTTATTTATGAGTCATATTTACAGTTTCAGTGCAGACAAGGTTTATTGGCCACCCCAAATGTGTAAAATTGTTGGTCCGTTCTTTGAAGATCAACCATCCGTTGTAAAACGGTTTTAGTCTGTTGAATAACCCAAGTTTTTGCTATCAATTCAGTTTTTCTGTTTCGTTTGCCCGTTTGTTGCAGATGAACCCGCATTTTCTTTGGATGGTTCTCGTCATTTACCCGTCACTTCATCCTCCTGCTTATCCTCTTTATCTGTGACTAACCCTCATTCCACGACGGCTTCCGGGCGTCACCGACCCCCCATATTGAAAGAAGCTCAGGCAACTGCCCTCAGCCGTCTGATGCAACAACGTGCGGCTCGACCACATGCCACGTCGAATGATGCAGTCGCCTCTGCTTCTTCTTCGTCATCCGCAGCTGCTAATACGCCTACAACCAGTTCGTCCACTTCCACGGCCGTCCCACAGGGTCGTGCTCGGAAGTCGACCACGCGGGGAAACTTATCATCAAGGTCTCGAGGTCGTTGGGTAATAAATCGTGATGATTCAGATTCAAGTCATTTTACTATTACAAATACTAGGCATAAACGAATTCGTGCTGCTTCCAGTCGTCAAAGCTGTGCCACGACCAACACTCGTGTTACTAATGATGAGTCATCTCGTGGTTCGTGCTCCAGTTCTGAGATGTCTTGTGTCTCCGCCTCAGATGAGATGTCACGCGACGACCAAGAGAGCGACAATGAGGTAGATACTGAGGAGGATGAAGAGGAGGATTCGGTAGACTCGATGTCTTCAAACGATCGGTGGTCGCCTTCACGAAGTTGTCGCAGTAAACTAACGGTGGATTCCCGACGAAGTCGCGTTCGTCGAAGACACGTAAGCCGACGGTAAAGTTTCCCGCCAAAAAACGTTCCTCTGATGGGATGCATTTCTATCCATGAAAGACCTTATCTATTCAACCCCGTTCCATTTTCCCTCGTGCTTCCCTCACCCAGACCGATGAACCTCATTTCATTCTCCTTGCCCTGGTTTTCTCTGTTTATAAATATTTCTTCACGGTGACATTTCGTCATATCACCGTGGCGAAGAGGAAGACAAATTATTTCTCGTAGCAATTTACGTTTTTGACGTCGTTGTTGCGATTGTATAGTGTGACAATTTATTTCATAGCTCTGCTCATTCCCTATCTGTTCGGACACAAGATTTGTGGACGAATGTTTGGCATACTTAAATATTATTCCGTTAGCACGCTAGGACCTCACCCCATTTCTGCTGTTGTTTTCAAGCGTGACACAATGTATTCAAGGCTGTTCTTGTTATGCAATGTCCTGGCTTGGTCCATTTCGATTGCATCTCCTTACCACAAATTACCTCGTCTTGCTGCTGTCCACACGAGCACCACACCACATCAGCAGCAGCAGCAGCAGCAGCAGTTTTAATTTTCTGGTCAATTAACTCTCCTGACCTCAATTTTTTTCTCATTGTCCAGCCTTTTCTTCTGCGCTGAGAAATTTTGTTCCTATCTGGTAAGTATATATTCGTCAATGTGTGTAATCTGTGCATTGACAGTGTTAAAATGCACGACTGATTGTACAGAGTCACCGAATATTTGAGTCTCCGATTTTTCTTATTAGTCCGATACTGCCCCGTTTTTGACTAACCCGGGTGCACAATTCTTTTTCCTACTTCCATTCACTCGTGTCCTGATTTACACACCTATGATTCCTTACTCATGCCTGACCTGAAGTCCGTGTCACAAACATTTCGACTATCTCATCCACTACCCACTTCTTCCAACCGTTATTCCTCCACTTCCATCCTTCCTATGTGCCCGGCGTTTGTTCATCTGTTCAAAAATCATCTGTATATGCATTCTCGATTCCACGGTTGCAAAGACTCAATGAATACGTTTTTGTTGACTTTCCATGTCTTTGTATGATCGGACGGTGCATGAGACCTGGTGGGCGGGGGTCTTGGCCTAATTTTGTTGGCAATCGAAATCGTTTCTTTTTATTCTGTCTCTGACTCCCTACGCTCATCGTTACTATGATTGTGCACTTCTAGAGGGGCAGTGCCTCGGACTAATGGCGAGGACTATTATGAGGTCGAGCACTGGTATGCAACGTTCTCAAAATCTGGAGATGCTCGCCTGGTAGAAATTCACGGCACATCTACGCTCTTCACGTTTCTGAGTGATGGCACTATTGATCATCAGATGTTGCATAGAATTGCTTCATTTTCTCGCTAAAGATCTCAGATTGGTCCTCTGAGTATGGCGGGTTCGCGGTTTTGGGCTGACAATTTCCAAACATTATAGCTCCTTATTGTGGATGATATAATGTTAATAACACAGCGTTGTTAGTAGATGTAATGCGCCAACGTTTCGACTACCGTGGGTAGTCTTTCTCAATCAAAATTGACTGTATGACTTGCCTTGAGAAAGACTACAAACGATAGTTGAAACGTTAGCGCATTGCATCTACCAACAACGCTGTGTTATCACCATTATATCATTCACAATTAAAACCAATAAATGGCGCATCGATTTTTCGGTACACTCCTTGCACCATTTGGTCCTGACATTAATGTGGACTTCATCTACACTTACAGTAGTACATATTTGACTTTGCCCCTTCAAAGTACAAAACCCTGATAGTTCAGCACTGAAATTGGGATGTATTTTGTCCCTGAACGGAAAACTACGAGTCGTTCCTGTCTTGCAACCGCAGAAGTATCTGCTGTGCATTTTTACACGGAATGATCTATATTAACCGATAAACTTGAGGTACTTGGAGGATAGGTCCTGGACGCGCCTGTGTCTGTGCTCGGGTGTTTCCGCACTGTTAGAATTGATTTCTCTTGTCCGATCAAGTTATTCTGATCGAACGAGTGATTGGGGATTTCATATTTGAAATGTGAATGATAAAATCTGGGCAAAATAAAAAAACTTGCGAAAATCTAAAAAGTGGAGAACACGGTTTCTCTCTGATCTTCGACTATACATTTGAGGTTCATGACCCTAATGATTTAGATAACTTCGTTCAGTGTTCGTAAATTCCTATCGAATAATTTTTAAAATCAGATGCTTGCTGCAAAAAAGGATGGGGTCAAGTTTTGTCATATTGGTTGCTCCAGGTAGACGGATTTTTCGGCTGTTCTAGTGGTGAGTTCGGTGGAATGAAAATCGCAGGCTTTTCTCATTTGGACGCTGCCGCTTGGCAGCCCCGACATAGAGTAGAGGAGCTTGGAAAGATGTATGCTGTCAGGGGGCATATCACCATAGCTTAGCCTGAATTTCATCAATTGCTGTTCAGCGAAGGAAGGTGTGTTTATTCCTACCCATGTCATGACTATTTTAACAACTCGGAGCCATCAAACAGTGACTCGAAGTTTCTGGACGATCTGCGGGTAACAAATGTTAGCGAGAGTCTACTAAAAGAAAAAATCTGTAGAATTTAGACGAGCGATCGTTGTCACTAGAGGTAACGGCCGGTTTTCTGGGGTGTCTAGCAAGTGACCGTGTTACGGGGTTTTGTCGTAAATCCGCGCGCGCTCGTAGGGCTCCTCACATGAATGCTCACCAAAACTAAGAATTTCGGCGTAGTTCAATTTCGAAGGTTCAATGCTGTTTATTGTGGTCATATGTCGCTTAAGGCCTGAAATGATTTTCTAGAGCTGTTTTCTGGTCGGCAAATTAAAATTTTAGTCGGTTTGTTTGATTCCAAACAGCCTATTAAATCGCTCAGACAGGCCTCACCGACTAGGACGCTTAGTCGTATCGCCTCATGTTCACGGCCGTTCCATGAGGCATCTGTAATACCCAAAACGGCAGTCTAGCTCACTCTACTCGGGACATTTCACTGGTCGAGGTATTCCATCGTTTTCGCCAAATCTCTGGCCGACTAACTCTACCAGCCTCCCGACGATTACCTGTCTGGGAAAACCGTGGTAGTCGATTTTGGGGTACTGTAATAGGATCAGCAGACTCGTGAACGGTCGCACAGAAGCAGATACCGACGGGTCTATAATAGATGTAACATCGACTGGTGGCACCTCTGGTCCGTCAAAATCTAAATTCAGCATACAAATAGAAAAGTCTCGGGACCGCAGGACTAACAGTATATTATTCGTCTTTGGACATATCGGGGATCACTCAATTCGCAGTACAGTACATTCGGTCTTCTGCTGAATTGCTTTCTTTGTACACCACGTACTGAGGACACTGTAATCGGGATGAGACTGGCTGATTAGAGTGCGATTACTTTGAGGGCTCTACAGTAGTTTCGTCCTCCTTGTAGTACCCGCAATACACTCTCCAATCACCTTAAGGTAATTCTTTCTTCTCTTCTAGGACCGGGTTCTCCAGTCCAGGACGCTAAGCCAGATTCTAAGACCAAGGTTATCCAGCAACGGCAATCTATGTATATCCTCTATCCACAGCGGTCACGTTTCTGAGTTGTATGCTGCGCCAATCTAATCGCTATCGTGCACACTCGACGTATGGTCGGTAACCAAATATCACGTTGATGTCACAAGTGCCACAGATCGGTGAAAGTCCATTGGGCTTGCTCTGTGTGCAGTGATACTTTGTCTGATATACGTTTACCTGGTGAGGAAAAACTTCTCATATAGCAAAGCCTTTCTGGTCAAACTCAACTCCTCTCATCCAGGAACGACATTCTGCTTCGGGTACTACGCTACTGTCGTTAAGGCGGGCAGAAAATACCTGTCTTTGCTTAAAATCACTGATCCACATGTTCTAGTGTGGCCACTTTCGTGCTTAGTCAAGTATCAATGTCATTGTTCTCACGAGAGGGTAGAACAAAGCGGCTAATGATTTCGATTAGAAAGTTGAAAGGAAGTGGTGAAAATGAGTGAGAGGCAGTACCACAATTGTGCACGACCAACTGAGTCGAACGTGGATTTCAAGTCCAACATGCCAAAGATCACCAGTCCACGAAAGTTCTTTCATTTTCCGCAGGGCAGACGTCCGACTAACGCTGCTCTCTTACGGGGCCGGACACCTATTAGATTCTTAGACGAAAAATAATTGGCGGAGGATAGTGCCAGCGTTCAGTTTGAATAAAATAATAGCCAAATAGGTTCCTCTGTTGCTTTTACAAGCGAACCCGTCACGCGTGTCGTAAGTCAGAACGGCCACGGAAACAAACTGGACCATAGAATTCTACTCGTCTTCTCAAATCACTCCGAAGAGTTTTGTTAACCATAATGCTTGAACGTCGATAATGTCTTTGAAGACGGAGATAACCCATTTGACCCAGTATCTTTTGGCCCTATAGTAAAAATTCCCTTTGACTACTTCAATTTCTGATTGAGAACTGGTATCTATGTGTACTGTTTAACTCAAGCCATTTGCTTGGCCCAGTGACTGGAGTGCTCCATGATATTATTTACCAAAAGCTGCAGACTTCAGTCTTGAGAAACAATCAATGAAACACCAGTTTCTTTCATCATCTCAACCACTCTTGGTTTTCCAGGTTCATTACTCCTGTTCACTCGGTACCGGATATCGCTGCTGCCTTTGGCGCATTTAGTAATCCATCGCATTAACGTCTCCCGCTTCTTCCCAGGTGACTTCTCTGGATATTCGCACTTCTCTGAACACAACGAATCAAGGAGCAGATCTGAAACCATTTAGTAGTGAATATGATGTCGATGATGCTCATCGTTTGTGAGAAGAAGCTGAACTAGACTCTGGCATGGCGTTTACATCAACGAGCTGGGCTCCGGTCTGCTGCTGATGTTCCCTGTAATGCCGAGCATGCGATCGTCTTTGTAAATACAAGAGGAGCTTCTACTGTAATTTACGTCTGTGAGTATCACCAAGCAGCAGGTGTGTAGGACGGGTAGCTTTCCTCGCCGGTGTTGCCACGGCTTAGGGCAAACATAAAAAGGCACGTGCCAAGGAGTGGTTTGATCCTAAAATGAACGTCAATCTTTGAATAGTCTACAGCATTGGCAACCAGCGGTGATGTGGTCGATTCGAGTCCAACAACTTGAAGGCGAGAGAGAGAGAGTGCCGAATGCATCGACATCTCATTCCAAGATCAAATTTCATTTTCATCAAAAACATGTGGTAAATCCCTATTTAAATAAGAGGATCGCCGTTATCCGTGCAACCAGTCGAGGCCATAAGGGAAATTTCCTTCGCTCAACATGGGTCGTGAAACCACAAGCAGCAGTTGAAATATCTGTTGAACATGCGCTATGAGATAATTTTGCCAGGCCTCGGTGGAATTCACCTTTAGCATCAGGAGAGTTGCAATCGGTGAACGGACACACATGTGACGCTCCGATCGCGAATAACGCCAGCGGACTTGCGCAACAGTTTAATTTTTCTTGATTGCTTCCGAGAAGCTTTTTGAATCATTACTTTACTTATGTATATGAGATGAAGTTTTATTTGTATCGTTAATGGTTTTTTGGACGAAATCACGTTAACATTTCAACGTGGCGGGTTTTCAGCTTGCGTGCATGCTGTTGTCATATTTCGTTCAAGACCAGTCATAATATCTCTATTTAGCTCAAAACACGGCATTGTTTGACACAAGGAATTCAAGGTTTGGAAACGCTTACAACAAGGTTATATTCGACTTCGTTGAGGTGTCGCACTGCTTAACCCGTTATTATTATTATTATTATTATTATTATTATTATTATTATCATTATTACCAATAATGCATTATCGTGAAAACGACATAGACGAACAAGATGGCTCACGAAGGCTGCACCCTCAAGCGCCCCTTTGATACAAGCGAACACGTTACTCAGTCCACTATCAGGAACAACTGATAGACGCAAACTTATTTAGGGTTTTTCCAATGACTTTTGATCTGGGCCTGGGCTCTTTTCAGAAGCTTAACTGTGAGTAGAATATTTTGTGAAAGAATGACTTATGTGGATCAGACGAGCTAATTAGACGTTAAGGTTATGAACCAGTATGTCTCTTTTTGGATTCCTGCTTAGAACTTCTGTATTTTTGCATATCCCGTTAGATTTTCTTCATAAAGTGTTGTCGAAATTAAAGTAATGCCACCCTTAATTTAACCAGTATCCACAATACAATAACAGTTCTCTACAACGATCACCAGTAATAGACAATAGGGGAAAATGGAAATATTTCAATGCGGTTTGACTTTCCATTCTGCAAACTTCGGGAATAATATATCTTTACTATATGTTCATGGTTGCCGCCGATTCAGAAAAAAATGCAAACGCTACAGTTTCTACCTGGTTGCACGAAATTCAGTCAAAAGTGATTCTCAGTTGCCAAATGACGTGAGAAGTGTATCAAAAAGTCAATGCGAAATGCATTGGTATTAACATTACATCATTCACAATGATTCTCAGTCGATACATTTTATTATTAGGAGATTGAATGTTTACATGAAATAATTCGCCATGTGATATCATCGCTCAACTCACCATAAAGAAACCATGGAAGCACTGTACAGCTGTTTCATCCTTGTTAGGATTCATCAGCAGTGCATATCCACCGCGCCCCAACTGGGACGCGAACCCGGGACGAACGATTCTGAGTCGAACGCCTTAGCCATTACGCTACCGGGCAGGCTCTGAACGGTTTGTTGAACTTCACCACATGAGGCTAAGGCGTTTTACTCATATTCGTTCGTCCCGGGTTCGCGTCCCAGTTGGGGCGCGGTGGATATGCACTGCTGATGAATCCTAACAAGGATGAAACAGCTGTACAGTGCTTCCATGGTTTCTTTATGGTGAGTTGCGTGATGATATCACATGGTGAATTATTTCATGTAAACGTTCAATCGCCTACTACTAAAATGTATCAAGTAATCAAGCTCTGTAGGTCATACCCAAAGCATTCGTCGTACTTAGGCTACCTGCAGAGAAGTCATCTATCAGTAGGGGTCGATCGCTGTGAGCTAACGGATAGTAACCGTGCAAATAAGTGACGGATAGGTGCAACATCATGTGGTGAAGTTCAACAAACCGTTCAGTGCCTGCCCGGTAGCGTAATGGCTAAGGCGTTCGACCCACAATCGTTCGTCCCGGGTTCGCGTCCCAGTTGGGGCGCGGTTGATATGCACTGCTGATGATTCCCAACAAGGATGAAACAGCTGTACAGTGCTTCCATGGATTCTCAGTTTGTTTGAAAACACTAACGGACCATTTCGAAACGAAGATTGCACCAAAACAAACGCACATTTTGATGCATTGCTTGCCGAAAAATCTCTTTTCCATTTATCTCCGGTTCCAATAAATGACAAATGAAAACGTGCGACTGATTTGCACCGCACATTGCATTTATTAATTGTATGGAACATCCAAGTGTTCCTAATCAGTTGCTGAAACGTCCATTAGGAATTAGTGCTGTCAACCCCGATGCTATCCACATAGCAACATGGTCTCTGGTTCTGCTGCTTTCGATATTTCCTAGCCGGCAAATCACACCACACCCCCCCCCCCCGCTTCGTACACTCGAAAAACATAACTTGCGACCCACTGCTTCGAACGTCCCCTAACGACTGGTGACAAATGCAAAATTTTTCCGCCTACTTAATTTTCACTCCTCACTGGGCTACTCATATATCTGTTAGTAGGCAAATCAACAAATATTCACCGAGCCCATGAATGTCCGTCTCCATTGCCAAAGTCTACTTTCTTCCACAGCGCCATAATTCACTCTGGTTAAAGTTGCCGCGAAATCACGAATATGGAGGAATAAAAAGCATCTGCAATAGATTCCTTTAAAGTCAAAGAACCATTTGTAAATTCAATAATGCCTTAAGGAGTCCACCGGTCTTATTCATTTTTACTTCACTGAGGACATTTGTTCAAATATTCGTCTCGGCAAATTCACTGCATACGTTGCAGCGATGAATGCGATGATCCGGTGATTCGAGTTGTTCTTCTGTCTAAACGGTCGTGAGAGAATTATGCATCATAGGTTAGAGAAGGAACACTGAATTTGATAGCCGCTAAACATATGAAGTACACGGTATGCAACTTTCTGAATGTCAGCTCCTTCATTCACTCCAACTCATTTTATTCACAGCGTCCTGTGACTTTAAGAAATAGCAGAACGACTGACCGGTTGTTTTTGTCTTGTAACACCGGAGTTGGGTAGTCAGATGCCTGTCCGCAGGTCAGTAACAAACAACCAGCTTCCCATGTGGGCCTAATTTCCTTAATGAATCACACCGTAGAATGTCTAGACTTCGGAGGCGTCACATTCCAGTTATCGCCCGAGAGCCTCTTTTTCTTGCGCACTTGTGGATACAACTTCTGTGTTCCATAATCTGCCAAATCCTCTGGTATTTTCTGACTACTAACATTATTTCACCAGTTAATACACAAAAACTGTTTGCAAATCTTGTTCAAATAACAATGAACGATAAAGATTCGTTATTTATGTCATGTTGTTCTTCAATTCAAGTGAAGAGCTTCTTTACGATTTTCACTTAAAAACAAACTGGATGTTATACAACGATCTGTTCTAATTTGTCAACGAAGCAAAAACCAAAAGAAAGTTTCGTCCTTTATGTGGATAGCACTGCACAACGATGAACGTATATAGTAAGATTTGCTAGCCTAATAAGTAGAGTTTTGACACGAGTTCGCAGAAGGGCATTTTTTGCATGTCTATCAACTTTGAGAGAACAAGAATTGTAGGTTAGATGGCTTGTTTTGCTCCTTGACATTCGTTGGAGATGCAGAAAGCAGCCATATGAGGTGAAAATTCGATAAATTTCCTATGCATACGGAAAATGTGCAAAGAAACATGTATTTTGGCACCCCGTACGACAAAAGAAGTTGATCAGTCATAAGGTGGCTGGGAATAACCAATGAAACCAATAATAGTCATGCCGGTTCAGATTTTGCACCCGCTAGCCGTACGAATTGAATATAATGCCAATGATAAGAACGAATTCTGTGTGGGTTTGATTTTGTTGTTCTTGCCAGAGTCAGTGGTAACAGGTAATTAGTGCATGCTTTACACGCGGTCGAGGAGTGCTGCGTAAATCGTCCATCATTTAGTTGCGTTCCCTCTTGATGATTGTACTTGATGACTGACTAAGCTGATGTTTGTGCATTTTCTGTCCCATACAATGTACTTTTGCCACAAAACACTGGCATGATGGAAGCAGTTCACTTACAGTTCAAGCAGACTTTATTCAACCTCGTATATCGAGGATTATAATCAGCTCCTCGGATCTAAGTTTTGCATCAGTACTTGGTTACTCGATTTAGAATATTTGAAATTACGGTCATGATGCAATAAGTAAAAAAACCCGTATTGCAAATGTAAAATACGATTTGCCTTGAATAATCTGCTTGCCCGAATACCACGAAAAAAGTGTGTTTAGGGCAGCTTGACTTCCGGCTTTCCATCCTTGAATCTAGAAAACATTAACCATTTTTTTGATCGACTGTCGTTGACTGTGAACTGAGGAAATAGCAACGAAATGAAATTAGGAAGCAATCACAAAGTGAAGTGGAACTTTATTAGCTTACATATGGAGACGGCCGCATACTGAATAGACTCCTCGAATGTGCGACCAGAAAAGAAGAATATGAATGCAAATAAAATAACTGGTAAACAGTTACCAACTTAACGAAAATCTCACTCCGTTTCAGCCCGCAGAATACTCATGAGAGTTGCAGATATACCGGTGGATTTAGGGTAAGTAATAGACTACTGAAAATCTTGTCAGTGGCCAAAACTGTTGGAGAAAAATCTTGTTTTCATGGACGTGTTGTAAGCGGTTTGTTTGCGCCCGTCCATCGCCCTAGGACTGAAGACACGTGCGTACACCGTATCAGTTTGAGGCACAAAAGTAATTGATGTCTCTCGCTTAAACAGGATGAGCAGTCGATAATACTTTGCACAGTGGAGGTTGTTTTGATTTTAAAGCGTCTACCGTCGAAAGTTTTCAGTCAAACAAATTTTTTGATGAGCCTGACTCAAATGAGGTGAAACTAAAATTGCATGAATCTCGCCTTAGGCAGCTGTCATTGTTTCGATCCGAAAACAGACCACCAAATGATTGTCTACAAAATTACGAACAGAGTGGCCACAGTATGCGTTTAAGTGTATGCAAAGGGTTAAACCATTATACGCAGAAATAATCATATCCAAACTGCTCAAACGAGACGAGGTTTTGCTTTTCTTCTAGGGGAATTTCCTAACATGCTACAAAAGGTTACATTGACTCCATATGTTTTCAAATCCAATGGATTATCTGTTTGTACAGTCGTGCTTGAAAGAGTTGTTTGTGTTGTCTGATTCACTAATGTGCCATTGGAGTATTCATTAAATTTCGAATGCCGAAATGCGTTTTCAACTCACACACACCCTCCGCTCAAGTACATCAGCAAGAGCATACAATTTCAAGGTTATCAAAGGAACAAGTTGAAAAGAACGTATCTGGATACGGCGGAGTCAGCTGCGGACCACGGACATGGACGATCTGGTAGAAAATCCGAAAAAAGACCTCATGAAGTTTTTCATACACAAAATGCGTTAGAGCATTAGACGATTGCAACCCTTTTGAAGCCAAGTAGAGTAAATTTATTTTCAGACACTTTCATTACATATTTTTTGGGCTGATCAAACCTTACAATAAGCTGCGGAAACTGATTCTGTTATGAATGAATGAACGCAGTCATTCGGTCACTCTACGAGCCAACCATTCAGTTAAATTAAGTGATCCATTTGATGAATTACCAATTCACTCATGTAGTCAAAAAATCATTCATTCGGTGAAACGATTATTAACAAACTACCTAGACGTGAATCATTTTCTTTGATCTCCATCTGGTTGTTCTACATAGCTGGTTCTCAGACAATCTAAAAAGCGGAAAAATTCCCCAAAAATCCACATAAACCTCTTATCCGGACAAATTACGATGTGCTTCACGAGATTTAACTTCGTCCATCACTTTGAGAGGGAGGTGAAATTTCATCTCGTTAGTACAATGTTTTAAAATAGAAAACGGATGGCTGCGATGTTTGTGTATATAAAAAAGCAGCGTCCTCTCAAAGAACGTCGATTTCTTTCAGTTCCAGATTCAGACAGTCCAGGTTGTCCTGAAAAGCCATTCCTCACCACCTCCCTTTTCCCAAGCTTCATTCACATGGTCTTGTTGCCATATCCATGCACCGACTAAATTTGGGGACAAAATATCCCGAGTGTTGCAAATTCATTGGCAATACGGTCGGGGATCATTACTGCGAAAGCTACTGTCCAGGACAGTGCATTCATTGTACGTAACTATCTACGGAAACTTGCACCACAATGCACTTTTTATTCTATTCATGCGAACTTGAGAGGAAAGATAATAGATGAAGGAATCATGTTTAATATCGGACTAACTTGGTTATTGCCTATGGGTAGGATCCATGTGGTTCAGGGGTAAACTGAAAGTTTTCTGGCTCAAATCTACCGTAATGCACTGCAGCAGTGGCAGCTGGGATAATTAAAAATGCGTGGAAATTGCCGCCGAACTGAGTGGAACTGTTCCATTTAAGACATTCACTTGCCTTGGTTCACCCAGAACCGGAAGGCTTGTCCATTACAGAATAACTCGTGTGCAGATACGACGAGGCGAGAAGTTAGAGACGTTTATGATAAAAAGGATACTCAGCCAAGGCTATTTTTCAGTCATTATAACTCCGATGATTGGATTCGTAGAAAGTATAACAATAGGGAGAGTTGTAGAATTGTATCCGGTGGTAATGCCGACAAACAAACAGTTGTGATTTCTAGTTTTGAGAACAACACAACGTGGCGAACAAGCTCGTTTTCAGTTATTCGTTAAATATGGTCTGGAGATGGTTCAAGAGAAATTGTCGGTTTGCAGTCACATCAGTTCACAACTCTACGAATGCGTCTGTGTGTATGTGTAATTGATCATTTTGTCACACGATCGGGTTGTAGACCACTTGTCGGATAATGACAAGTGGGCCAGGGAAGTTTAAGAGTCTGGACAATTTGTCCAGAAAACGAGCTTGTTCGCCACGTTGTGTTGTTCTCAATGTGTTCTGTGGGATTTTTGAAACATTTCTAGTTTTCTAGTTTTCATGCCAAATGTCAGATATATTATATCAGAAAACCAGGCTGCGACGAGCCAGGACCAATAAAAGTTGCGACCAGTGCATACTCCAAGGCAAATTCACAATAATACTACCGCTTTTAAATCGGTTGTTTTGAAGGGAAAACGAAAAACTGGAGCAGTCTGAATGGTTATTCTTCGGGTTGAGATCGGCAGGCAGTTTTGTGGGCTAGCTAATTCTTGTTTAATAAAAGGCGAACAGGATTGCATCAAGGTAAGCGCCGCCAGCAGACTCTACGTAGAAGCGAACGAGGATCGATTTCAGGAACGGGGGAAATCTTTGCAAATGGTAAAATGTGTGAGAAGATGGCATTTTGTTTGATACCTGTGTCAGAAAAGAGCTGTGAAACTATTGTACCGTGAAACCGGGGGAATAGTTTGCAACATTGAAAATAATCAAACAATAAGGGCATAGGGGAAAACGAGCTCGACTGTTTGTTCCACAATGAACCAAGTTAGATGGAGAAGGAAGGAGCAGAACTTTTACAGCACTGTTCGAGGATTTCAATTGCACGCCTACCTCAACTAGAGTGACTTGTAAAGCTTTCAAACAAATAAGTGAAGACAAAAAATAAAACTATCATGCTGGTGCTGTTTATCCGGATCGAGAGTCACAGGTCCATGTAGTTCATGTGTCAATGAACCATCTTATTTACGTTGTCTGCTCACCATACCAAACTCGGTCCGTCATAGTGATGCAAGAATCTGTCGTGACAACGAAGACCATCGACTACTAGAATATAGAATCACTTCCGACAGAATGGTCTTTTGCGAGTTTAAACAGCTAGCGAGTAGCACGCATCAAAATCTAAAGTGGTAAAATTTCATTTGCCCAATTCAGCACTCCTAAACAACAAAATTTTGCACTGTTCCAATCTCAACTTTACCACTCCTTAAATTTGAGCCAGGACAGTTCAGTCAAATTCGGGCAGTCTTGCCATTTTATCTACCAAACAAACGAGACGGTCTGGTGATAATAAGGGCCAAAAGTCACAAAGTATGATCAGCACACCGTCAACGGAATGTCAGTCCACGAGGTTTCTTTTGTACAGACAAGCAAGTTCAACATCCTGCGTTTTAACGGGTTGGAAAGTGCAATGGAAAGTACTTCAGGGAACAGTGTTGAGACGAGATCAGGAAATATCCGACCCATCTTGAGCTACAACCTCACTTCCGGTACTTGTATCGCCTGCATGGTTCTACTCGTATTTAAAATTTACTGTTCTGATTGATTCGTACTGTCTTACAGCTTTATTGCCTATTCACACGATACCTCCTGATTTGATAAACAAACGGTTAGAAACACAAATACTTAGCAGCTTAGTGATCATATCCACGAGTCATCACTAAGTGGGTATGAAACCCAGTGATCAAAAGGGTCATCTGTGTTGAGCTGTCTCTATTTGTTTCACTTTACTTTCCGACAGGGTGAAGTCATTCGAGTCTACTTGACCACTGAAATCCCATCTATCAACAATGTGCTTAATTATTTTCCGCTCTCAGCCTCAGTTCCAGGAAGATGCTCCTTGTATAGAAGACGTTTGGAATGCTACCGCCGAATGTGCCTTCTATCAGAGTCTGAAGCCGTAGTCGATGCAGTCTACTCAGTCAGTAAGATAGAGCTCGGATGTAATACAATGTACTTAGTAAGCTGTGGTGCCGAAGCAGAACGGATGCAAAAGTACAAGTGGAAGAAAACCAAAGAAGTAGCCAAGTGGTATGCACGATTGGAAAGGGAAATTCCTCGAAGTTGCGGTAATAACAGACCTGTGCAAATTTTGCGCCTGATAAAACAAACACAGTCAAACAAAGTTCCGAAATCGGAATCTAAAATCGAAACAGACCAAAAAGAAAGTTACATCCGAAAATAGTCCATTTTCTCAGGAGGATCGATGCCACCACGTGTGTTTCAGCGTTGTCACCGAGTCCACCTGGGCGATGTCTGCTGTAGTTTGATTTACGCTTTTCTTAGTCAAGACAGACTGCCATTTGGCAAAGACACAATACACTTATTCTCACTGATCATGTGACTTTATTTTATTAACCAAAGTGAGCGCCGAAACAAAGGGGTTTAGCTGCAGGATGAAACTAACCTCGCCTATACAGCATGCCATTAAAGACAGCACAAAAACAGGTCTTAAGGAACAATCCTGTTGAAAAATGGAAATCGCAATGAAGATTCTCCCAATTTCTTCGCAACGCTTCAATGAAATCGGTACAGTAAGTGGATGAATTCCAACAGCCTTTTTTTACGACCAGACTGTATACTCCAAGATCCCGCAATTTGGCTAGTGTTTGTCTGCCAGTGTCCGAAATCTGGGATGCCTGATGGCTTGAGACAGACATTCTTTACTCGATATAGGTTTCGACCGCATTCTTTTGCGCTCATACGATAAACGTTTCATCTCAGTAGTCACTTGAGGGAACAGTCAAAATAACTCCAGTTTGCTCTCGTAAACAACAATCCCGACCATGTTGTAACAAGGTAATTTTGATTGTCGAAGCACCCATCGGAATGTTATGTGATTGAAATCTATCAGATTAAAAATTATGACGCTTCATTGGATCCCAACTGAGTTGTTTTAATCAACGGAATGGGAATTTCACGTGGAGTATGGTGTGGCTGTTTCGGCCGTAGTCTCGGGTGTTCCAGATTTGGTGCTTGAGACAGAGGCATAATGTTTAAAGGCTCGATGAGTCTAACAACTTAATAACCATCTACTGAAGTAGACTAGAGTGACCAATTAATCGACTGTTCGAGGCGTGGTCGATCAATCTGAGTGCTCGGTGGTTATTTTAGTGCTAAAAATTACTGCTGAATGAAACGACTGCAGATCAGAAGCAAGCAGGGTAGACCCAGTCTGTTTCGTCCGCTGTAGAGTAGTAGTTCTCTTAGCTGTAGCATTTACATAGAAGAGGAGCGCAAGTGCACCCCAAGACAATGCATCCTCCGAGAATGATTTTGGTAGCTGGCATTTTTGTATAGGAATCTGCACAGTGGGATGTTTAATGTGTTGGTGAGATGAACAGTCATGAAATTTTCATGTCTAATTCATCATCTAACACTGGAAAAGCATTGTACATCTTTTTCAATTGGTTTGGCAAGAATCACCTAAACTCTACATCTCTCGTGCCCAAACTGAGATGCCATCGATGGACGAACACAATTGTGAAATGATCATCACTGTCATCAGGCTGTCCGGTTGTTTTTCACAGGTCAATCTTGCACGACTCTGGGCCCAAATCTGTCACTGGCTTTGGAGAATCTTTGGCAGCCAATTACGAAATTAATCCCGCCCTGGAAAGCTTATATGCAACAGGCTTTATGACTGATTTGAAAAAGCTCTATTAACAAATCGGTTTAAGTGGTATGAATCTTTATCTATCACTGAAATGAATTGTTATCCACAACCTAACCGAAATCAGTTAGTTGTTTAGTCTTCTCGTCATCCGGGACGATGTAGAATATGTAAATAATGAATGATAAAATGATCTGGTTGTAATAGAACCTAGTTCAGTATGATATCGAGTCAAGCAGGTGTTCCGTGAAACACCGAGTGAAACTATGTGGCAACACGACCGTTGTGGGGTACAAGGATGAAACAGCTGTACGGTGCTTCCATGGTTTCTTTATGGTGAGTTGAGCGATGATATCATATGGTGAATTATTTCGTGAGATACAGATATGGCAAGTCAAAAGTAAAATCTTTTGTTAAGAAAAAAAGAAAGCCGGTTCAGAATTTCCGGCTCCAAGACAAGCTAGAAGATGCATTGTTGTAAGGGCGAGGGCAACAGAATTTCTACAAAGGGGACGGGGTGGACAATCTTGCAATTATCTCTAATTTACCATTTTCGTTGTTCTTTAAACCTCATTAGTACAACGAACCGTGTGTTTATTGTCAATGACTAAATATGCCGTTTTGCTGCATAGTTCTATGACATTGTTTGAAAACACCGTGCAAAAGCTAAGGCGACTTTTATTTATCGTGCCAGTGAGAAAATTCTCGGATTGTTCTTCTGATCCGTGAATGAGCTCCTTCTTCTCTGAAGTCGGCAGGTGGTCTCATCCCTCTTAAAGCTCTTTGTTTTGATTTTCAACAATGTTAAAAGTATGACTGCATAAGACCAAAAGCAGTTATCCAAGAAAGTGGAGGTGTAAATTTCACGTCTCGTAAACTCAGTCTCTGAGACTGATATCTGCGGATCACCGGATCAGAACAGTCAACTGTTCATGGATGCAGTTTTGTATTTTGCTTGTCCTAACATTTACCGTCCTCTTTAGCTCTGTTCTTTATTCCATCTCACGTTCCTGTGCTAGTTTAGCCGTCTTCCATTTTAGTACAAGGGGTAGTGCATTCCTAGACAGGGTAAAAACACTTGTTTACCATTCGCAGTTCTGAAAATGTAGATACTTGTGGAGGGAAATCTATTTATTACACTTGGTATTACGATAAGGTGAGTTGAGGCAACTGGTAACAGTGCATGCCACTAACTCTAGGTATATGAATATGCCAATTAGTAGACAACTATAGCTCTGTCCTTGGCTCATGCACACTTCATTAATTAATTACAGAATTATATTGTTAAGCTCAAAGGCACAGCCTCTCATCTGTGTTGCTTAATCCCGAAACCGCAGAAACAGGCCACTAATCGAAATCAGAGAAGCAGGAACAAAAGGGCTGTAGTGAAATAAGGTGGACTGGTAAATAACGTGGATCAAGAGATGTGAAAGTGAGCCACCTGTCTTCGAAGATACCGCGGTCGCATATTCGGACCAAAATGTTCGCTGAATGGTGATATCAAAGACCTTTATTGAAGTTTTGATATCCGTAGACTGAAACTGAGAAGAGAACAAAAAGTCAGAAACACTTATCATTAATTGACTTGACACCCTACGGAAACAAACACATCTTCATATTATGAACTAGTCATTCACAAGCTCTTGTTGCCCTAAACCTGCAGATTCAGCTCTCGCACTAGTGACTGTCTGAGTAGCCATTCTGGTCAGTATATCCATCGGTACAGGATGTATTCTGAACGAACTTCCGCCCAAACTTTACGTTGATTCTGGGTGAAGGAATTTTATTGCCGGTACCTTCGCAGCAGTTGACACTGACCATGAGGTGTGGAAGATACATTTGAATCTCGTCAAGCCAAGCTATTCAGTAAGAACTCGTGTGCATGCACCTAAGATTTGGCGAGTAAACTGGTCAAGTTGTACTCTTGTGTAGCCATAAAGAAAATTTGGAGACTGGTAAATTTCGTGGGGAGCAATTTGTGATCGGCCATTTAATAGATTTTTTAAGCCTGAACAAAAAGTCATTGAGGTTACAAGAACTCCACGAATGTTTATCTCCAAAAGAGCAATAAATATCACGAGAGGCGTCGATCCCACAGGGTATGTGGTTAACGGGTAAATACAGTAACGCGTGAATCAGAATTGCATTCTCTCTGTCTCACTCGGCAACTTTTACAGTTTTGTTCATCAGTTAGTCACTAGGCGATTTTGTTCTTTATTTTGCTCTACTTATCCTAACAGATTGTCTATGGAATTGCAGTATGCCTAATTAGATCCTCTGATCCTCCCGAAACTTCCTAATTAATTTGAGCAACTAACCGGGAGAAAGGCGCAAACAGTTTTCACTCGAATTGTAGACGTACGTTGGTTCTTTTCGCAACCACGTTTCTCATATGTGGATGGATATAAATTAGGTGCTGAGATAGATATCGAATGGCTGCCTTTTACCAGACATGAACTTACTTGTTATTAGCAAGGTCAAACACTCATGATATGGTACCCACCAAGAAAGCCAATATCGTCTGGTCTTTAAAATGTGATTCGGGAAGATATTTTGTCTCTTCGAGTGAAATCAAAACTTGCATAAACCTAAGGATACTACGCCATAATGGAACAATGTCCATGAATCAGTTGTTTAACGCAACAACACTGAGTCTTATGAATTTCTAGCTCCATCCACTCTGAAACAGAGCATGCATTCGTACGACAATTTACCACGTAAATACACCAACTAGTCAGCTGCAATGGCCGATCAAACCTAAATCCCCTCGATTGAAGCACAGATGAATACAGTTGGTCGGGTCGACGATGGTCAAATGGATTTAAAGTCTGTTACCAACAGGGTCAGAGGTTCGAACCTCAGACCTGCCAGCCCCTTTGGCCGTAGGGGCCAGCTGGCTGTCGACTCGATGCCTGACCTGTAAAGATCTCATGTGATCCCACGCCACTCGCAGTTTCTTGGTCACAGTTGTCAGTCGTCTCCTCATTTGGTGTGCCCTAGTGGTTACGGGACATAACCCCCTCTACTGCGCTCATGTTGGAGGCATGTCCTAAAAAGACTGACGGATGCAGTATTGGTGGTAGCAAGTACAGCGTTTCCCTTGGTTAATTATTCATAACTTATAGCATTTTTTAGATTTCGCGCAATAAAGCTGATAGAAAAATACACAAAATGCATCCTTAACGAGTCAAGAATTGGTACTTTGGGGTTTTCAGACCAGGAGTGCATGGCCTACCCGTGTAACGTTCCATCTTTTACCCTCTCAGGGATTAGAGAATGAACTCAACTGTGGGGGCAGCCCAAAATGAACTCCACATTAATTAAGTATTTGGTCAATGAGTCGTTGCTGTTCCTGATTGGTGGGCTGCTACTTGCCCATTTAGATGGTTTTATCAACAGACGATAATTTGATCGTTCATCATTTGACAGTTTGTTCATTGTGGAAAATTCTACCAGTAACGAAACTTTCATTGAAGTGGTTGATTTAAACAGTCTAAGGAGACCCAGACATGCAGCATCTAACGAGAACAGAAAACATACTGTTCAGTGTGCTCGAAATGGAGACATTCTGAACTGTTTTGCCTGGACTCTGGGAGTGAAAATCAGAACATGCCGAACCATTGCCATATCGGACCATGAAGAAGTCCTGAAGAGTGAAAGTTCTTCTCCAAAATGTGATGATGGTTGTATCCCAACTTTATACACCTTAGTGGACGATAATTCTGAGTGTTTTTTAGTTCAAATGAAAATTAAAAAACGAAAGTTATCTGATTTGACAATTAGTACATCATCAATCGATTGCTTGTTAAATGAGTATGATTATGCGGAATTAATTGGATCTGAACGACTGAATGTGAAAGAAAAACCACTTGATTCCTTTCAATGGTTGGCCAAGGAGGAAATGTCGTCTTCTATCTTTTTGGTCTCATGTAAACGGGAAAGCCAAATGAGTGTCGAGTCTGTCTTCATTTTTGAGGATGTACCCAGTCATCGACCAGCTAAGGCTGCTCATCGGAAGGCATACCATTGGATAAGATGCCTACCACTATCTAACTCTTTCTTCATCCGCATGGAAGAAGCCTTTACTCGCAAGAACTGTAAGATGGAATGTCGAGATGACTGATGAAACTAGCTTGAATCAATCACATCAAAAACCATGCACACCAACTGCACGGAACTGCTTGCCCTATTGCGTTTCACGGTGTTTCCCCTTTTAACTATTCTGTTTATGACCACCATTCGGAAGCGTTTACTGAGAGTACCCTTGAGAAATCGGACTTATAAAAAGTTTGAAAATTAACCTTCAAAATTTGTTGAATTTAATGAATCCTTATCTTGTTAGGCATCTTAGTGAAGAGATTTTTTAATGAATCCGAGACTAAAGAGTGGAGGCTAAAAAACGTGCGCGAAGGATAAAACCTGTGCGTTGTGACCAAACAACTACTGGAAATACTGTAGAAGGAAAATTAGTGTGTCCATTTTAAATGTCTGACGGAAAGGGACTTAGTGTTTGTCGAGAGGGAAGAAGGATAAAACACGTAATTCTACATTTTAATTTAACCAAATGACCAAACAAACAACTGCCAAAAAAGCCCAGTTCATGAAATCTTAGTGTATTGCTGTAAATTTAAAATACACAGAAACTTATCTTCAAATGCCGATTCTTCCGTTGACAGCGTAATGAGTGGATTTCACGAGAAGGATAAAACGAAAGCAAAACCTGTTCATATTGTGACTAAACTATGGGGTGTATAATAACACTTAGCTGTGAATATCGGAAGACATCTATGACAAACACTGTCCGCATTGGGAAAAACGTCCATCGATACTACTACGTACACTACGTACGATAGCTGCTGTTATCATACCTGCTACTAATAATGATATCACCAACCCGACAACTATCAATAAGGCATTACAGTCAATACGAACAAAAACGCAGGCACCGGCACCACCAACAAGGAGAACACCACCAAGGAACTCTGAGCGAATTAACCGTGATGGAATGGAAACAAATTTGTGCCCTGATGATCATGACTGTGCAAGATCACATTTGTTTTTCTTCACTATCGAACTCAGTAAACAAACCGTGACAAAATTCACATGCAATTTATTTGGAAAGCCTTTGAAGTATTTCCAATCAAAGAACTCGGGTTTATTTTGGACTTCCGATTATTGAAGGATGGTTAACTCTGCCTCTTTCCAGCTTTCTTTACGGATGTTTGGGCTTTGCAAAGTCTAAGGACGAGGTTGAACGAAGTGTTAATTGGAGTTAGAAGCTGTAGATCGTGTAGTGGTTCTTCCAACATTAGCTTTTAGTACACTAATCGACATATCACACTGATACATTATGACAGCTGTGTGTTCTGGGAAAGGACTGAAAAATTACTAGAACTGCCTGTACGCACAGTCTGACAAGAGTTAAATTCTGCCGTTTGAAGTAGTTTGTTCTCACAGTTATCATAATAGTCAAGAAGGGCAACGCTAAGGTTTATTTCAGCTCACACAAGAACGAAATAGGTTTATTAAACAGAATTATGATTTATTGACTTTTTCAGGGAAAATTCAGTCGGTTTTGACATTCCCTGTCTCCGGCCGCCTAAGGACTTCAGTGTAGACGAAAACACACTTTAAGCCTGTATCCAAAATTCGCACAGACAATCGAAGTGTCCTGTTGTACTCATTTCATTGGAAATCGAACTAAATAATAGTCACATAATCATTGCGTACACGTAGACAGAGTCTTTCAAATCGCTGAGAGAAAATTAGATTAAATGAGGATACGTGGAAAACAGATTTTTCGGTTTTGAGCGCGTGTCGGGATGTTGCTAGATTACTATTTTCCGTCTAGTTTTCATTGAGCCTATTCATGTGACGGCAGAGACATTAATCCAACCAGATATAAATAAAACTGACGCGTCAAGGACTTTGTACAGTCAGGACATTCGTCTTTGGCTTTCGTATAGGGACGAAAAATTTGGTCTGCTCGCAACGTAGGCAAAAAATCAGAGGGAAAATAATTAGGAAAATATCTTCACCAATAACCTCATTTAGGTGGAAATGTCAAGTTGTCTGGGTGGTTCGCAGATGTCATCTTCACGTAAATTATTTCATATAACAATCTTCGTGTCCCGTTCTTAAGTCACGCCTTTTTGTCGACAAATTTTCCACTATCTGCTAGCTGTATTGCACTTCTCAATTGAAAAACTGTCGTCCCGTGGTTCCAGGCACATTTAGACCGTATGAGGAAATCAAAAGCATGACAAACGATGAGCGAACACATTCCGGGAACTTTTTCAACAAGATATGACGCGCTGTGGATGTTGAGTCAGCAGTCATCTAAAGAAAATCGATATCTCGAAATGATTAGGGGAGCGCCCATCATATATCGACGAAGTTCCGCAATAACATTTTAATTGTTGTTGCGAATAACGAGTATAAACTTTTGTTCCCACATAAAATCCAATGCAGTTGCTTCTTATTTCTGTTTCCTATTTCAAGTGAAAAAGGGACAAACGATTGGGAAATTTTATTGTTTATCAGTGAACAAATATCGAAAATTGTGGCAAAAGAGGCAAACCCCATGAACCAATAAACCAATTGTTTATGTGAAAAAAGAGGAAGAAACAAACTGGGCGTGGACAAAAGCCGGAGTAATCCGCATTTGATTGCTTGCAGGGGACAAGGCGTAGCAAAAGGGATAGTAAGTACGAACGTTTTTTTCATACATTTATGTCTGCTTGCTACTTCCAGCTTCTACCAAAAGTCGTGAAACCAGAAAGATGGCAAATAGAATGAAGGACTTAGAGAAGTCAAGCGGATTGTTACTGCCCGTCACATCTAATATCATATTCTGAAGTCTTAGATCTGCAAACACCACTTAGGAGATAGGATAGGGAAAAGTCGGGTCGAGATCCCGCTGCTTTGAATGTATTGTCAACAACTTAGCACGGAAACTATTGCGACGCGACGATTCATGAAACGTTGAATGGCAATAGGATGTGTCCAGCAGCTAGTGAAAGGCGAAAACGAAAACCCTCAAGTACACTCGACCCAGAAAATTATTACAAATGCCGTATTCAGGACAAAACGAAGATAACAGAACAAATGTCGAGAAGTCATAGTAAACCATTTAACCAGGTCACCAAAAAAAACGAGGTCCAAAGTTAGTCAACTTCCTCCGTAAGATTGGCGCTTATAAAGACTGAAGCAAAATCTCGCCACAACTGGTTGTTTTACGTTCTGCAGTGAAGTACACCAAGGGCCAGGCTCTCTGGTGGCCCTGAAACACATGATGGGAAAAGTGAGATGTGATACAGCTGATTTAATGGGGGCTATTTTCTAGTAAATTGTACAAACTGTTAGAATGCAATCCAATATCCGTTTTTCATTCATTGATTCGACTCGGTTCTTCTTGGTTAACTGCTAATTTGTAAACAGTAACTCATGACTCAATTGCTGTTTGATTAAAATTTTGAGAAGTTATTAGACGTTGACTAGGTCGGACCAATCGATGCGATGCATTAGTTTATCTAGATTGATAATAACTTTCTCATTACCGATCGCCTCGGTTGCTTGACAGGGGTCTTTATTCCAACTCAAGTACGCTGAGCCTAGCACTGACGGTAAATTCACCTGCGCGAAAATGTAGCATTTGACTGTCACTTAAAGGTACATGTAAGATATTGGAACCTCCTGGCCTAATGTGCTACCTTTGAAAATGAAGATTATTAAATGGAATTTGAAGGTTTTCATGAAATAATTCATCATGTGATATCATCGCTCAACTCACCATAAAGAAACCATGGAAGCACTGTACAGGCGTTTCATCCTTGTTGGGAATCATCAACGATGCATATGGACCGCGCCCGAACTGGGACGCGAACCTGGGACGAACGAATATGAGTAAAACGCCTTAGCCTCATGTGGTGAAGTTCAACAAACCGTTCAGATCCTGCCCGGTAGCGTAATGGCTAAGGCGTTCGACTTATATTCGTTCGTCCCGGGTTCGCATCCCAGTTCGGGCGCGGTCCATATGCATCGTTGATGATTCCCAACAAGGATGAAACAGCTGTACAGTGCTTCCGTGGTTTCTTTATGGTGAGTTGAGCGATGATATCACATGGTTAATTATTTCATGAAAATGGAAGTTAGTAAACGTCCCAACTGTATTTGTCACCCAGTAAAGTTTTATCTATTCAAATAACTTCACATCACCTGATTTACATATACTGATATCATTTAGGTATTAGTGAAAAAAGTATTCACGCAGGCACAGAAGTTGTGAATATTCGAATAGGTATGCACTTATAAACAATCAGCTTGGGACAAATTTAAGCAATCTGTCATCAGCAACCGATAGTCTCACGGTTTCATTAATTGTCAAACCAAATGACAGTAAATCACGTGCAAATTCGGAGCTCAGATTTGTTCGTCAGAGTAACCTTCATTCAAAATTTCCCTATCATGCAAGCTTCCAAGCTCCAGATAGCACCAACCATGGCCTACAATCATGGAAAGCCTCGACCGCATTTTACAAGACCAATGCCAGGTCACATGGTGTCGACCTGTATCAGCAATGGCGGTGGCAACCACTGAGCCACTGATGCTACCGTCCGACAAGCACTTGTCATATGATCTGTCGTCTAGCCAACTAAAGTTCTACTTTCAAGAATAAACAATAATCTGCCTGTCGAGCCGCCCAAAGATACTCATTTTTATGATGAGTCAAAAAATTACCGTTCAGGTGAAAATTCGTCTAATCCCTTGGGTGTTTGTGTGCGTGTCTGCCTGTATGTGCGTGGGTCAATCATCACTATCTCCCTAAATGATTGTACGCTGGTCCACCATTCGGGAACGGTCTAGAATCCATGTAATGATACACATTGTTTTATGAGGTGAATATGGAGTTATTTAGACTTGAGTCAACATTATTTTACGGACAAATTAACACAGCCTTAGTGAAATTGTATAATCATTAGGATTGTTTAATCAAGAATCGTAACTGAGTATAGAATGACTTTTAGAATTTTTTGGGTTGTGTTCCACTTGAAACACAACTACCAGGTCACCGATGGGAATCAATAATTCATATCGACGTTCGGTTATTATGAAAAAGAATGACCATGCTGGAAATGTCTTTCGAAGTGTATTATGTGGATGGTGGTAAAAGGACAATGCATGTTGGCTGTTCGTTTAATTCGCAAGGTCAACCCCAATAAACCTATAATGCGGCAGGCAAGTGTGTTTATCAGTTTGAATGAAAGCTAACAGACCTAGTAGGAAATATCCGTACCATTATCTCTTAGTAATCACAAATGAGGGCTGCTGAGGCAAATTACGGGACTGATGTCTACATAAATTTGCACGTACGCATCCTCTTTAGATGCGCTTCACTGTTCATGAGAAAATTGTTATTGGTGTTTGTGAGATGGGCACGTGATTGCCTAAATGAACACAAATGGATCCTTCGTTGCACTAATGATCCGCGACGCTAAATTTTCCAGCGAAAGCATAGCAGTAACCATTTGAGTTTAGACGAAAATTTGAAAATTTCAAGAGAATGAATTGTACAAAATACGGTTGATTTTACACTGAATTCAACATGCACACTCACGAAATGCAAGATTTTGCAACTGTCACAGTTTGTTTGCATGCAATGCGTTAGATGTGCTGTTTTGCACAAAATACCGCTGAACCTTTTCCGATAGTGAGCTAGGAGATTTTGGGAGTATGATCGGTGCATGACAGTTTGAAGGACTAGATGCCCACAGTTATCAGAATTAACAAACTGCAATTAGAAGTTCTGAAATAATCGAACGTGTGCTAGCTCAGATGGGTGTGTTTTTTCTGAATTTTAGAAAACTAATCTATGTGACTGGTTTATCGACGCTTTGCCATCGAACGAAATTTGAACAAGACACACTCAAGGGGGGTGTCAGCTTGACTGCTCCTGAAATGTTGGTGCCAGGAAAATCATGCTCAATGTTCATAGGCCTGAAATTACTTTTATTCCAAGCAGATATCAGGTGTGTCGTCCAAAAGAGTTATTTGGTGTTGACAAATAGTCGGCACAATTGTATTTGATGCAGACGAAATGGATAATCGTGTTATTATTCTCAGTCTGTATTGTGCTGATCATTAGGAGATGTGCTGGACAGAGGAACTATTCTGAGAAATCTTTCTTCTTGTTTTCACTTATTCATCATGTAATGCGTTGTAGTTACTAGTCATTCAACAGCTGTATTCAGCATGATAAGGTGATTTGCAATAGTGTTTACCTAGGGTTCAATCCATCAATCCAATAGTTCTCACGAGGAACGTGCTGTAAAGGTAATCGCTTATTAGCACTAGAAGTCGTCTGTACGTCACTCACATGCCAGTTATGTGCAGAATAAATCGCATGCAAAATCGCAAAGAAGAATCCACTCAGCCAGTTTGGAATAAGCAAGGGGCAATTCGGGGTGAAATTTTGCAAGCACTAGTAACCTAGTTAGACAACCAAAGTCGCTTATCGATCAACAAGGTGCACGTGTTTACTATGCACCTGCGTCCCCATATATATCCCCTAATCAATTTTTACTCCATGATCACTGCTGGAAACAATGGAATTGAACAGTCAGTCACTCGTGACTATTATGGAACCCTTCAAGATTGTGTCAATGAATTACCATTCAAGGTAACATCCTCATGTTTCCTTTGAATACCAACCTTAAAAATTTCAACAACCAGACAGCCACACGATTACACGAAACAAGTCAGGCTAATGATAAAGCGTGATCGCACAGTTCGCAGTTCTTCTCATGATGTAGCTTTATCAAAGAAGGCAGAGCTTCAGTCCCCTGTTGGAGACCATTGGTGGGGACATCGGTCCTTTTGAAAACCAGTTTGGTTAGAGACAACAATATACCCTAACTAGAATGCTTCTGTCCTCAGTGTGATCAAAACGTTTTTGTCTGTGAAGACATTGAATGCATTTTTTTAGCAATTCCGTACTCCCCTTCCAAAAAATCCTGTTACACTGAATTCGAAATTCTTTAGTTGTTAGCCAAAGTGCAAATCCAGGGTGAACATTCCATATTCAATACTGTGTCGGTAAATTGCTTCGGTTATTATTTCCAACACGAAACATGAAACCCTCACTTCCAAAGTCGTTTATCAGTACGTGCCTCATGTCCTGCTGCATATCATTTACTTGTAACTTTCCCTTTCCTCCACCCGACAGTTTCTGGCCATATTTCGTTCCTTCTGGCTGATGTTCTATTCACTGAAATCGTCAATCAGTATTCTGGGCTTTTCCTCCATCCGAGACACGAAAAAAGTATAAAATCAGATCCATCTTTGAAACGATGATTCGTTTTTTTCGCATCTATTCTAAGTTTCCGCTCATTTATTCCGGGAAACTTCGAAACGAAATCTCTTCTTTGCCCGATTCGGACGAGAGTATCGTGCAAAGCTGACGAGATAAAAACTTTCCAAGTTTTGGTAATGGTTTTGTTCACAAATTTCCACGCTACTAAACATTTACAATTATTTTACACTGTTTGTCGGTACATCGGACGGAAATTCAAGCACAAAGCTTACTGAAGTTCTTCCTGAAAATTCAATTCCAGGTTGGACCTCCCCTTCCTCCGAGAAAGGTAACGAGGACAATGATTTAATCAACTCAAATCTTTGGAGGATCCGAAACGAGCCGACAAAAACCAAGATGCTTATCAAATTTTGATTTATTTTATTTGCTATCCCACTATTCACTTTCTGTTTGCCGGGTGAACACATAAAAAAATGTTTAACAAGTAATATCTAGGGTGTGTGTTATGCATCTGTCTCTTTTATCCCCGTCAGTTAGACATTTTGGCTAGTTGTGTAGGTCAAATACTACCTCGACAAGCTCTCTGGTTGAGGAAATTGTCCGGTTACTAATAAATCCGGGATTGCTGATTATCTTTTTCGTCGTTGTTCAGTAGAAGTTTTGCTGTTGACGAAATTTCCAGCTACTGCTTTGTTCGAATGCTCTGAGAGGAGATTGTCAATGGCGAAAATGTTGCGGGCACCGCTGAGAGGTTGACTGCTACCTCTAGTTAGCACTGATGTCCGCATGTGCGTGTGTGTGTTTGTGGGCAAGTTTGCCCTCTCTTGGGTAAGCTGGATATAGGACATGGGTTCAGTGAAACTGTTGTCATTTGTTAACTAAGGAAGTATGTGTATGCTTGTGGAATTGGATTGTAAAGCCGTCATAAACTGAAGATCATTTATTCACATAAAACTAAAGAGTATTTCGGAAAATGAAGAGAAATTTCCATAATAACAAGACGGACTCACTTTAATCAAATGATTATTTTAACTGTAGCTGTTCAGTTCAATGTTTATCTGGTGTGTTGGTTTTGTTTCCCTTTATACTATCTGTTTTATCTCATGAAATTTGACTAAAAGTATATGCAAAGTACCAGTTGACTACCCATTTGGCCGCGTGTAGACGTATTGGTTAAGATCTGATTCAAGTGGTCTCTAGTAAAGTTTGGCAATGGAATTCCGAATATCCCAAAGCAGCACCACATACTGATGTGGATGAAAACATTCCTGGACAGAACAGCCAAGCGGTTACATGCAGGGAGAAAAACAGAAGTACAGGTTTCGGAAGTAGTGGGACAAACGGCTGCTTGTAATTGATCCAACGAGGATAATTTGAGCCTTGTTTGAAATCGATTATAGGGATAAACAACATGTTTTCCTCATGAACAAGTATTCTGACACTCCAGGAAGTGCGCAGAACATACCCGGGGGTTCATGCAGTCTGCAGGTTCGAAGTTCGTGGCATTCCACTGGTTTACTGAGTCTAAATCAACTCGTTCTGTTCGACAAACTTGGACTGGTGAAAAGAATCGAGAAAAGACGATCGAGCAAACCAGGGTAATAAAATGTAAATAAGGACAAAATACTTTCGGTTGTCCGTCACGAACTGGTTAGCATTTTTCCTTTGACAGTTTTCTATGTTAGTAAGCATTAGAATGGGTCCGGACAAGATACTATTCGACCCCATTCACACCAGCTTGATGTATAAAACAGAAAACGCGGAAAGACAAGCTCTTCGGAAAAATTATTCAATCGCCGTTTATAACAAATGGAGTTATGAGAAAAAGAACAGACTTCCTATTTTTCTCCAACCCATCTCAAATTTTCCAGAAACTATTTTAACCGTGATATTTCCGCTTGGACTAGGGCGCTTAACCACTGCTGTGCTGGCTCTCGAAGCAACTCCGTCTACATTTCGGTGCAGAAAAGTGTAAAACTCGTTTTTAAAGCTGGAAGCTGTTCACCGTCAGATTGGCTTTAAACGTTTTTGTCAGTAGGAATAAGAAAAATGAGAAAAGTGAAACAGCTGTGCATCTCGGGCCATATTTGTCCACGTTGTTATGTGCAGTTTACCCTTTTCAGTACCGCCGGAAGGCGGAAAGTTCATCAGCGTGGTCGAAGTTTCACAGGTGACCCAAAACACTTACCTAAACTTATTTGGAATGTTGCCTGGCAGCTCGAGAAATACACGAGAGGCAAGGTATTAGGAAGACAGACAGAAGGTAATAAATGGGTTGGAAATTTGGACACAGGTGAGGCATTTTGCCATTTTGCATCTTATACTAAATAATTTCACGGAATAACTAATGAACCCAACACTGGTCTCGCTTGTCTCGGTTGACTGATTAGGGATAGGCGCATCTCTTAAATCGCCTTTGGAGCAAATAATGGTTTAACTTTCTAATCAAATCTTGATCGGATCAACAGTGCCTACCAAGAGATTGCGTCCTTGGGCATATTTGTTACTTGTTCTGACCACTCATTTTTGTTTAGATTCACCCCTTGTTCTAGGTACTTAACTTAAAGTTCCAGTTATGTCCGCGTGCCTTAATCGATACCAGTATGGTTTTCCCGATATGCTCGAGGAATACCACGAAGGCACGAGGTCAAACACACAGGTCGTCTTTGGGAATATCTAAACATTAATGGTACAGTGAGCACTTGGCCATTAATGCATATCAGATCATTGTGACAGAGACCTCACATCGGACCATCGGTTCGTGCGAGAAATATTCATTTGATTTGCCATTCAACGAATAAAACCGACCTAACTCAAATAAGTCTTTTTCAGCAGAAACGAAGTTGGTCTCCAGCAAAAATAACAGTATGCGTAATTTATCACCACACCAGTGAGTCGGTTTATCAAATACGCCAAATTCATTTCACTTAAAGGAACCTAGTGCAGAAGATTGCTAATTTTCGGTCTGGTTCGTACCCCGGAGTTATTAGGAGTCTAGAATGTGAAGTGGATCACAGGATTCGGAGCTCAGCTGGGTCAATTCGGTCCCATTATTCCACACAAATTAAAACAGCAATTTTTGGAAATGTTGATTTTCAGTACACAAAACGTGAGACAGATGAGTGCGGTCAGTAGCACTTGTGACGCGTAGCTCACATTCAGACAAACTCGCTCGTAGGACCAGGACCTGCTGGCAATTGAACCACTGTTTTTTGTCGACTACTGCACGCTGTGCTCTTATATGGACAAGTATGGAAAAGCAAATAATGATTTCAAAATTCCTTTGAAGAAACTTTTTATTATTACTCTGAACCTATCTATGCTGACATTACCAGGCATGCAACCAAGGTCATCCAAGAAGGAAATACGTTCGAACAAGAAAAGCCATGGAATGTGTCTGCAAACACTTACTTGTCCAGTCTAACAAAGCATTCCAACTGACTGTAATATGTTTGTTTATAAGATTTGAATCATGCACACGATATCGGGGATCGCAATTTGAGTAGTCAGTAAGAAAGCCACCGTTGATCGGAGTTAAATATCAACTAATATTTTAAAATTGCAAACGATTTGAATGAGTCTTTTCAAGCCGGTATACTCTTAATGAAAATCAAAGCTCCGGGTAGAGTTTGTTTGAAGTCCTTTTTGCGTGGTGAACCTAGTATGTTAAGTCCCTGTTGTAAGGACAGTGGCAATAAATTTGGCACCATAGAAACCATGCGGTTGAAGTCAAAGTACCGAGTCTAGAAAATCAAAATACGCCAACACTCTTTTCAGTCTTGACTCTAATTTGTTCATTCAGCCGTAACAGAACTTTAGCTGTATACATGAATTTCTTCGCTAGCATTGTCTCTGTAAATGTGGCGTCTGGCTGAATTGTCAGGTCGTCACTCTTGGGGGATCCCCGGCACAGCGTCACCTACCCACCAGATGTCCGAGTGTTATAGTTTGATGAAGACTGCTATATTAATCTTTCATTCTCGTTAACCTTTGAACTGAATATCCTCGCTCTCTTCATCTTTGTTATTACGGGAAGTAATTGGCATGCATTGATTTAATCATTTCCCTCATTTGATTCACGCGGCTGGTAGAGATCAAGCAGAATATTGTCCAGCAAAAATTAGAAGGTCCGTCTTTCAAGGGCTGGAGTACCTAGCCGTATGACTGGCTATGCCAGAAAAATCTTTATCAATGTAATATCACGTGGAATTTGTGTAACTAAGACCCTTACGTCTAACGTGGCTTAATTTCGAGTTTTACTCGAATCAATGAGCTGGACGAGTTCTGGAATACACGAATGACTGAAACAGTCAGCAGGAGTCCAATACTTACGAAATTTAATGTTTCGTCTATCTTGCACAGATCTGAAATTTTTAACTATCCCCCATGAGCTAATTGAGTTCGTCGCGAATTATCCCATGACACACTAACGCCCTGATTCAATCAGGTTCCCAATTAGCAGCGGAATCACAAATGGGGAAAAAACTACTCGGAACTGCAAACAAGACAAGCACACCGTATTATTGACTATCGTAATGAACACCGTGTTTGACTGCACTTAATCAAATATATACAAACTTATTTGACTGTTGTTGGTCGAACTTTCAAAAATGACCACGCAGTCCACCGATTGGTTCAGGCATTCACCAATTAGACCTTGGGTACCTCTCTCTCTCTGTATCGCTGCCAGTGCGTGTTTGCCTGTATAAACATCTGTACTATTAGTACACGTTAGAGATCTGCCGAGCAGGAACGGACACGAAAATCCCGACGAATAGTCCAGCACAATTTTCGTGCTACTAAAACAATTTGAAAGTTGCCGAACATGCATTGTCTTCCACAATATCCCACGATTGACAGATGCCTAGAACAATAAAACACTAGCATGGTTTTACGCATGTGTTCGTCGTTCCTTGTGCTCCAAATCGTTCAGTCGGATGCACGAAATGTCGATTGAAGGAGTCTTGAGACAAATAACGATTGGACTGCACATCCGAAAACAAAAAAGGTCGCGTAATTATCCTGCCCCAACAGTCTTGGGGTCATTGTGAGCAGTCGTGCATGAAAAAACTGTTTGTTTTGTTCGCCTGGTAAGTTCCGCAAGTGGATCAGCTGTTACACAGTTCATGCTTATATGCCATCTAAGTGTGGTAAACTTCAGTGCTGTGCTTCTTATCGTAAAATTAGACTTTAGTGACTTTTGTTGTTCTTCCATAGATTGTGAGGAATCGAGTGTTGCGTTGTTTGTTCGCGATGACTGATGAATTCGAGAAGAATCATGCAAGTTATGAAATGGTTGAATGGTGTCAAGGAGACTGGGCAAAGACAGGGGAACGAGTTTGTGGACGGATAAACACGCAAGTCGAAAAACGAATCGCTGGTCCCGCCTAAGTTTGCACCTTAAGGGGACCGCACCAAAACTTATAACCCGGCTACACTATTTGGGCAACAAGATATATTTTTCGCTGCCTAGTTCGAGAGTTCGTTCTATTCATTTCACCAGATTACTGACGGCTCATTCTGCACAGTCAAGTAAGTCGGGTTGAGACCGACCTCTCCTTGTCTTGGTAACAAATCATAGAATAGAACTGGTGCCCCCCACCCACTGCCCATGCATTAACGTACAGTGGTTAACAAAACCGGGTACCTTAGTTCACAAACAGGTACGAATAAGTAAATGTGAAACCAGCCCAGCGGAAATGGAAAAAACTAATGCGGCTTTCCGAAACACGAGGTTTTTCATTATTTCGGACTAGTTGCTTTAAATGCGGATTGTATAAATGTTTCCTTGGGACGACGGCAGTCTGATAACGGTGACCGAAAGCGCTTTTGGGGAGACTATTATTTTCACCTGCTGAGTTGCACCGTTTTGTGATGATCAATTTACGCAAACCTGCTAATTTCTAATTTTCTAGAGACACACAGAGAGCGCGACAGAACAGTCAAATAAACTGATAGTTGGCGCCTTACATAAACTGTGCACTGGCCACTCACAAAATCAAGGGCACACTTACATAAGATTGGTAGTAAATCGAGGGGAGGAAAAAAAACGATTGCACAATGTGAGTGAAAATGAAAGACCGAAATTCGTATGACTGAGCAACTGGTGACGTGAAACCTGGAAGTTTATGGAAATTAGGCGTCAGATGATTTTTCGCGAATCTTTCAAGTAACACTTTCAGCAATTTAATAATATGTAATCATATTTGATACATTTAAATAAAGAATATGAATAGGGTTGATACTGTTCGTTTAGAAAACCCCTTCTCAATGCGACGAAGTGATAGATTTGATTGACTGTCTGACTTATGTCGACACTAGCAATATTTGACCCTGAGTTCTACATTAACCTTTGATTGATGGTTAAACTGAACCTGGAGTGAGTAAAATGCTTGGCTAAGTAATTAAGCAGATTCATTTCCGCGACTGCAGACTTGAATTGAAGGTAAAACCTTCAACAGGTTCATATTTGAACTTCGCGAGAACTTCCTACTGGAAATCTGTTTTGTTCGCATGCCTTTTCTGACATCATAAAGATTGCTAAATAAACTGTATTTTGACAACCCAGAAACTAATCTGATCATACCATCAACAGACAGCTCAAATCTCAAATAAATCCGTTCGCCTCACTCAAATAGAGTCTGCTCAGCGGTTGTTTTCATTCAGGTCACTCCACTTTCTTTCTGGTGCTAAGTATATTAACTAATTTAAGTTAACTGCCACTAAATACAGTCTGTTAACAGCATACGTTGATCAACAAAAGTAGTGAAGTAGTTTTCTGGAGTCTCTTGATTGCCCGGCGTATACTAACCCACGAATATCTGGATGTGAACACGTGCCCCTATTTGGCTGATTGTATCTCCGTAGATGGCTGACGAAGAAGTTATTTGACTGGGTTCGAGACAACTGGAAAACTATGTTGTCGAGGCACTTTATATAATGAATGTTACCTTGGGAATCCTATGGTAAATGTCACAGACTCGAGATAGCACATCACTGTATTCAACATTTGTCATTGATCTAACGGATCACATGACACGATGGTGGAACGTGATTATGCGACAGATGAAAATCCCTGGAAGCGGATAACCAGTAATAAGGACTTGAAAAAATCGACATGATCTGAGGGATCTATTGAACTAACAACCAAGCCGACTTGTGGAATATTTTGTTCTCCTTAAATTCTGTGAATTGCGTGTTCTTTTTACTTGAACGAAAATTAATTCAAGCTTTTTGTAGAGTACACAATTTTCGATCAAATATTTTCAATAATTTGAATGACTTTACGAATAGACAGACTTACGGTATTAGCAAACCCAATTAACTGAGCATTTGAAAGGTGGGAATGTGTGAATTATTTAGGAGTTATTTGGACACCGTGGGAGACGGTTTAAGCCTTCACTAATTACACCTGATGGCTTACCAAATCATGATTTCACCATAACTTCCTGTTCTCGTCAGACCTTTAGATCACAGTACAAAAACTCTTTACGTCAGTTCGCATTCTTCTAGGGTTACCAGGACTCAAAGATGCATGGTCAAACTTAAGTTGAAAGCAGGCCTGCAAGTGATCAGTTGCTTGCAATATTTCGGGGCTGGATAGCATAGGCTAGGAATTTGGGGTTTTTCCTAACGGTTTTTGCTGGTGAGAGACACGTTTCGGACAGTTGCTGGAGCCTGTACGTGTATGCTCTTCTCTCCGTAGGGGTATTATGAAATCGTGCTTCTTGATCATGATTCCCATTAACCAGGCCCTGGCGAGATTGATATTTAAGTCGCAGTGTCTGCGCAAGTAGAGGAGATATTTTAGCGGTAAGACCAACTTGTCTGGATCATAACTTCAGCTCCCCAGATAATCAAGGAATTGAAGCGTGACTAACTGTCTTGTGATCCCCCCCTTTTAGCATCATCTTTGATGTTGTGTGCAGTCGGGGTTTTGACCCTGGCTACGTCCAGCACCAAATTTTAAAATCGTGGACAAATAAATGCTGCTGACACTAGGCTTCATATCGTCTGCGCTCCGCTCGTTTTATCGTGATAGAAGTAGTTGCAATAGCTGCTGTTATTGGTATGAGTTACAGTGATGATGGTCGTGGGTAAACACATGGGGTCAGGTCGTCAGAATGTGAAGGTCGCGGATTCGACTCCTGCCACTCCAGGTCAACTTTCCCACTTGGCAGCGGCCCTCTTCCTGAAAACCGTGTTCTCTGGTGTTTCACTAATAAGCGGGATAAGGTGTAAAATAAAAAAAGGTAACAGTAGCAGTGATAGTAGCATTAGTAGCAATGCTGGCAGTAACTGCATGGGTGGTTTGATCCAAACTGATTTCATGACACATTTCAATTGGGCCGTTTTCGATGTATTGGTTGGTGCAAACGAACAAAAACTTCTTGGCCCCAGGTAGATTCAAGTTCAGCAGAAAAATCAAGACCATCTTCAAAATGTAGCGTACATGGTAAATGTTTCAATGAAAAAACAGCTAATTCAGGAGTCTAGGTGAACTAGGTGTGCATTAGACAACCGATAGAGAGTCACAAAATTCACACGCAGCAGGCCGTTAACCGACAACTGCAAAGGGAACAAACGGATTTCAATTGAGACCGTACATTTGGCCATAGTGATCGCTTTTTTACAAAAACAATCACCTGTAAGCAAAAGAATTAGATGACACAGAAAAACCCAAAGTTTTCCATTGGTTTTGCATGCGTTTCAAACACTATACGTTTATTTAAATGTGTAACACAAACGGATGACTAGGTGGGTACCAGTACACTAACTAGTGGACAAAAATACCCCGGACAAACTGTCCTTGTCAAAAGGTTTTAAATGATAATAGCTAAATTGCCAATAGAATAGTCTGATATGAGAAGTTATCTGCAAACCATTGTGGCAAGTAGCCAGGAGAAATGTGATTTAAGCCGATTCCAATAAGTGCGATCGGTTGAAAAAGCACCTGAATTTCCCCTCAAGGTCACATCCGGGTTTGACGAAACGTAAATTTATTCCGAAATTCGGATCATTTTCGCGGATTTTTATAAGTTTTCCTGTAAATCTTCAGAAGCCGTTCGATGGAAGTCGTATTTGGTCATGAATGTAGATGGAGAATTAAGGCTGCAGCTATGAACAAATCCTACTTGTTAAACGGGACATTCGATTTAATTGACAATTTTGGACGAACTGGGACGTTGTTTAAAATCTTCCGCCGACTTTGGCATAGCGTTAGTTAACGTTTTTCCCAAGGCTGGGCTACAGTTTCTTCAATGGAAGCGTTAGGGATGAGTTATTTTGGTGCTCTCTACGCAGAAAATTTTGATGCAATTTTCGTTCCTTGATCATCAAGGACTTCGGATGAATTTATGGTTTGAAATACCAATTGTCCCAATAATAATGACGGCAAATTGGAAAAAAATAACAACAACGTAAGTCGTGATCAACCTAACCGTTGTTCACAGTACCTTTGGATTCCATTTTCCTCCAGCGCAATCTTACTTGTCCAAAAATGACCGTGTTCGTTGTTAAGACTTCTCTGTAATCCTGAACCCATAAACATGGAACACTCACCACGATGCTGAGGGGGTTCTATTTGGCGGCAAAATACAAGATATGAACATGGTTTACAAATGCCAGACAAACAAACGCTGCATCAGGAGAATGCATCATCACGGTTGGACTAACCAATAGCTCAGTGTGTTTTCTTTTTTGATAAGGGCCAATAAATTACTAAATATCCTACTTATTTTAAAAATTCTCTTGACTTCTCCCGTCTGTCACTGAGTGATAGCACAATATTGTTCTGGAACTGGTTACTGTCGTTTATGACCGGGTGTAGGAGGATAGGAACCCTCGATGTTTGTCTTAGAACGCCGTAATACTAACCACCCAAGATCACCGGTATTCAGTGTTAGAACAATTAATTTGATCGTTTTTGGCGAATTGTTAGCGTTTGATCGAATTGGACAATGCCTTGCCAACAAAATACAGTAATCGTTTGTTGTAAGCTTTCCTCGTGAGCGTTTTCGAGAGGCTTAGAATGACAGGGAAGTTTTCGTTCACAAACTGTTGACTGTTTTAAAATCTTGTTTATCACGATCGCCAGCTCTAGCATCCTCGGCCGGTCCTCTCGATTGTAGTCCAATCCCAGTCCGTCCCACGAGAAAGATAAATAGCCTGTCGCCGCCCGGTTTTCGTTTATTTGTCATAATTAAATGGCTTATACGGGTTCATAGGGCAGTTCTTTAGACGAATTGCAGTCGGTCCAGCTTCCAGCCCGTGTGTCGTTCAGCTGACATCGGAGACGTTTGGCCGTCGGCCCTGTTCTGGATATAATCGTTTTCAGTTTTGCATGACTCGTCGGACCGAAGGAGAGTGATCCTGGACTTTCGGCATCCGCACTTGGAATCCCCTTACAACGACCGTGCCATTATATCACAGAATGCGTGAAAATTGAAGATGTTGGTTCAGTTAGACAAATCTCGATGTGTCAGGCGGACAGTGGTGGACAAAACGACTACGGTTCAGAAGTTACTTCAAACAGAACGAAAATTCTATTGTTGCTTGTCATCCCTCGTACAATGTCATTTGGAAAGGAAGTGGACGCAGTCCAAGTTGTTTCAAATACTCCCAATTCCGAACCCGCATATTTGCCGAAGTCGTTTATTTCTTTCGCTCGTTGAAATACATTGCACCTGAAAACTACTGAAAACATGCTGGTTAGCCAAACAACATGTCTAAACCATTAGGCTCACCGAAATATCCCGTTTTTGTACGTTTGTATGCATGATCATTCAATGGTGCCTTAAATTTTTCTGCTGAAAAATTGATCACTGCCGGAAAAATCATTCCATGAGGAATGTTTTGTCTTTACAAGCATCATTCACTGCTGCAGACAAACTAGTTATCAGCCAGTCGCAATGAATTTTTATTTTTTCTTTCTGGTGGGAATATTAGTTGCTTGGTCTAAACTGGCCTGTCTAGCAGGGCTGTTGTTGAAGCAACGAAAAACGTTGTAGATGATAGATCATGCATCGATTAGAGAATATGCATGGCATCCACGAGACCCATCGCTTCATTTCAGGCACTTCTGGGACGTGGCATGTTGGACCAAACTTGGTTCCGTGAAATTGAAAAGTCAATACGGCAGATAGTTCGAGCTTAAAATCTGCACAACGTCAACCTCCTGGCTGAATTATCCCTGCAATAAGTCCAGCTGAACCGTTTTGTTTAGTTGGTTGTTTGTTTCCACTTGCCAGATTGTTCGAGGATACTAATCACTTTGAGCGCTTGCTTGATTACTGATTGGTAAAGTGTGCATAGTCAGACAAATAGATTTTGAACATGCACTTTCTTAGTTGCCCATGGAGAAGTTGATCCAAAAATATTGTTTTTTGATCGATACAATGAAGATCTGTATTGGTTGAGACCAACCAAACTCGGTTTCCTGCCAGACAGAAGATAACGAGTGTGGTTTGAATCTCCAGGTGGACTTGAGTACTGAATATCGTTGCAAAAACCACGTGAATGCTTTTCCGCACAAAAGTACTTTTGAAAAGTTAGAAAAATGCCAATTCTGCCTGAATTCTTGTGATAATTCGTCTGACTCCGTCTCCGGGCTACATAACTTAGTCCAATTTTGTGCTTATTTCCACCAAGAATTAACGTATATTAGAAACTCGATCGAACCAAACCTCGCTTGTGCATCGGCTAACGACGAGCTGGTCAGCGCAGAGCTAAATGCGAACCTTTAACTTAAACAGTATTATTTGGACACAATTTCATTAAAACTACTATTATTACAGAACCGTTAGTACCGGTACCGGCTGCATTTTGGTGACCAAAAGTTTTGACGAAATCTGAGCAACTGGTTACTGAAAAACATCGGCTGATTGTTCCGGTACTTGACCCAGCATTTGGTGCAAACCGAAAGACTGAGGTACTTTGATTGAAATCAGAAATAACATAGTCTAAATTCTCTTCAGATAGAGCATCTTCCCGAAATTGGGACAGAATGCATGGAGAACAGATGATGAGTGGATCACAGACTACTGGGAACACATTTCTCCTCCAGTTCACAATTCTGCACTCTGCCTTTTTCCAGCTAACATCAACCATATTTACTAATAGCTGCTTAACTCGTGGACGGTTCGTGAATAAAGGGAAAACCACCCATCACTTCCACTAAGGCCGGCGCAAAACATGTCATAAATATCACCATCCTCATCAACAACAGCATCATCATCGTCACCATCATCATCATCATCATCAACATCATCAAAGTCATCATTCTAATCATCATTATTATTATCGTCGTCATGATCATCACTCTCATCAACTGGTGAGGCGATCAGAACAAAAATCAAGACAAAAAGGCAGAAATGAGATTGTGGGATAATATCACAGAATTTTGCTTTCTTAATTTTCTCACTTCCGTTATGTGAAGAACACTGAGTCGTGGAGGGAAAAGTCCGTGTTTGAGATTGCTGGTGTGCGAAGTTAGTACCACTTTTTGTTTTGAATATGTACGCTTTAACATGCGCAAACATGCAGCGGCTCCAACCCTCCTTCAGGTTAAAGAGTTCGCATTTGGTTTTCTTGCGTCTCATTAAGCACTTTTGTTTGTTTTTCGGGCAAATGCAAAACTCATGTGATGTCGTGTCCAAATCCTAACTCGTTCCCTGGGAACCGGCAAAAACGCGTCTGATTCCCGATTCGGATTGGGTGCTCCGGATTCGTTCGGACTGTGAAATGAAACGTGCAGCCTGCATATTTGACATGGTCTGCATGGTTTGTGGTTTCAACTCCGTTTGTTGCAATGAGTGGCTAACTGCTCCAAATGGCAAAACTCACATGGGCCTAGAGGGTCTAAACGCGTGCATGGATGTATTTCATTGATTTCACAATGAGTGTCAACCACAGACTACGAAGTAATAATCGGGACTGTGATAAGTTTAACCAGTAAACAGTATGCTCATCTGGTGCTCTGTCATGATGTAACGAGTCAGATATATTGTGGTTTAACAAGCAGAATTTACAGCGTCGAATTTCGCGTGCTTGTGGCGTGAATCCATTATGCATCCTGTATAAAATCCCTTTGCCAATGCTGTCTCGGTGCATTTGGGTTAATTATTTCGTCCTTTTGGAGATTCAGTTCAAACATATTCGCTTTCATCGAACACTGACTGGCGATGCTAATCCAACGACTAAAACCAGGTTAGTTGCTGTGTTCCATTGCAATAGTGAGTTCCAGAGCATTGGATGTTCGCCTGCGAGGTTCGCGTTTGAGAGTTGTGTCGATGGTAACTTAGCAATAGAGGACCTGCTTGGTAAACGAGAAACGCCGGCTTGATCCCCGCTCGTGGAGGGGAATTTTGGATACTCGGTATCTAAAAGGATGTTTTATCCTATATAACCGGTATTTCTTATCCGGCCTCCAGTGCTGCTTAAGGTGGATAGGATAAAAACAGAACTACTTATGACATTTAGTAGTAAACGTATTCACTGTTGCAATCTCAAATCTGTGACATTTAGTACTAAACATCTGCTATCATCTGACCTCATTGAGTTGGAGTATTTGGCTTAGGCATCAACAAAACTTTTAAAGAAGTCTACCGTAGAAAAAATCCATCACTCAAATTTACCGTGGTCCACCATGTAATGTTGCAATATTAGGTGCACCTCTGCAATTATTGGTTTCATTGAAAAATTATTATATACGAGTAAATTATAACTTATCGAGAACAACTGTCAGATGACTACATCAAGTTGAAAATGACAGCATAACTGCAGCTGATTTGCTCCATTTTAATCTCTCTAGCCTCCCGCAAACATGAATTCAGACAAAAAACCGCCACCGATGTTATCGATTACCTTTTAAAATACATCAAAAACGGGAATCAGTTGATGTTCATTCTATTGGTTAATCCGTAAGAGGCAATATTTTTGTTAAACGATTAGTATGTTTCTTATTTCATCCCGGGCTCATCGGCCGATTGCGATACTCAGTAGTGAGGGCGCAAGCACAAGGCAGCATTAAATGATGCTTAATTGTTTCTCCTAGTCAAGACACTCCATTGGGAACCACCATTAGGCGTTTGTAACGATCAAAGTGATATAAAAAGAGTTGAATAATACCAATAAATTTAACGGGTTTGCAAAGGAACGTCGCAGCTGCCCTGCTGATCATGTCTGGATCGCTGGTCAGTATTTTCTTTGAAAAAAATCTTTTGATTGTCCACTTACAAAGTTTATCGAAAACGTTAACATATTTGACGTTTCCGTTTCGTTTACAAGTGACAGCAAATTGGGAAGTGCTAATCTATTTTCGACCCCTGTTTTCTAGTTTGTAAATCCGAGGGTCCACAAAATTCGAAACTGCATTGTTATTTAATTTACCGAAATTGATTTGTTCTTGTTTAACTGAAGTTTTTCAAATTGAAATTCGCGAACTGTGAATAATAAACTGTTGTTCGTTACTATATTCCTCCGGGTATTTCACTGCGGTTTGATGTTTCGCATACAATCTAGCACAAAATACCGACTGTTTTGAAGTGTAAAAATTGGCAGCTTTTTTAAATCGACATTCGATGTTGCGAGACCGCATAACATTTTTTGACCGAACAATATGAACCGGAATGTCATGTTAATCACAACGTCAGGTCAAATTAGTCATTCAGTGCAGTAGAACTACAACACATTTGTGAAGCAATAAATCTAATGTTTCTGAAAATTTCGAACGAACTAACGAATCACGGTCAGTAATAACAGTTCTTTGATTTGTAGGCTGATAACTCCGTTAATTTATGGGATTTTTGAATGTGATGCGTTTGACATCACGTCACGGGAAAACTGAACAAGACGAAAACCACAAATATTAATACTACCCTGGTAACGTTTGACCGCTGCAATATATTATCACAAGTTTAAAATGCCTACCCATCCGATATCAATCCCCTCCCTTTTAAATGTCGATATGCACGAATGATTTCTCGCGATCGATTTGAGCGCACAGGCGACTAAATTTGTTAGTCCTCACACGAAAACTAACGAGTTGGAGGATCGCATGTAACAGCCGAGAGGAAAACCAATTGACAAGTGTATTTTTTTTAGTAAATTGTGATTGTTGGGAATCTATAACCCTTCCGGAAACCATCTTGGAAATTGCTTTTCCAAATTTGTCTGTCAGCGAAATCCGATGGGAAATATTCCCACCTGTGCAATATATCCGGCCGTAAAGAAATGGAATGTACGAGGTTGTTCTGCAAAGTATACGTCTACATTCTAACGCCCAAAGGAAGTTGTGATTAAGCGCAAGACTAGCCTGAGTTACTGGCTTGCTTTTTGTACTTGACCACCTCCTCGTCACGGTTAATAGGATGATGTCTTGTCGAAATGCAGTTTGTTATCGAGGTGATGCAAAATGTTTCCGTAAAACTGCTCCACCGTTTTGCCGTTGCAGCTGGGTCGGTTCATTTGTCACACTTATTGTTAGAACTGAGGACACTAACCACTACACACTTTCTTGTGCCGAGTCAGTTCAGAGCACAGTAGCACAGACTAACAAATCGGTCTTGTTTACGGGTGTAATCCTCGCTACAGCCAATGAATATCGCAATTAATTGCCGAAAAAAATGCCAATTTGAGAAATGACATACCAGCGCTGTTGCATACGAACGATTGTACTGATTGCCACTCAGTTCAATCGCGCTGATCTCTTACTGACTTTATCTATGCAAACCCAGTGTGCCATCTCTTGTAAACAATTATTCGCGTCGGTTCATACAAAATGACCCTGCAATTGTCATTCCGATTGTCCGCGGGCGGTTTTGCATTTGTCCGTTGTTTCATGGTTTAAGCATTTTTACCTTTTGTCTTTTATTTCCTTTTTATTAATGAAATAACAGTGTACGTCATTATGCAGGAACGGCGTCGCGGCCAACAGAGGGCTGCCAAGTGGAGAAGTTCACCGGGGGTAAGAGGATCGGTACCCGTGACCTTCGCGTCTAACTGCCACGACCTTATCCACTTGATCATCGGCGGTCTTGCTAGCTCACCGTGTGCTTGTTTTCATCTGATAATTCAAGTACAAGTTAATCATTCGAAGCACTGTGTATACTTCTGCGAGCACCACAGTTACCAGCCTTCTAGGCTTCTAGGCCTGACAAAACGCAGCACCAGGCACGTGAACAGGGCGGTCAAAAGGTTACAATAGCTGAAGGAATTCCCCTTGTATTCCTGTGAATTTTGCACATCGATTTGCTTAGCCTGTTCCAGGCGTAAAATCGAAAGATCAACAAAACGGTTTTCTATGCTCGGGAATTGGCGGAGTTTATTCAGCTAAGTGGTCGCAACATGTTTCCTAACCTTCAACAAAACAATTCACGATAAATTGCAACCAACGAAGTTCCATGTGTAACATCAAAATTGCCCCAGGGACAGGTATCTTTCCTGGCAGGTTATCCTATTGAGGTATGATATCACACACCAGTCGCGATAATCTTTCTGGTCATCCTAAAACAGCACCGTTGTACGACAAAGACATTCTAAGTTAATCCGAGGTCCCATAGGAAGGGGATACTCTCAAATGTTCGTAGATTAGAATGACCTAGACTTGAATTCCTTTGCATTTTTGCTGATTGAATACGTTTCACAGCTGCGGCCATTCATTTGGCGGGTAAAACTTTGATCCTTAGGTGAATCGTCCCAACAACTCTCGGCTTAGACTTGTAAATCAACAGATAGAACACGTGAAGTACAACGGTGTGAGTTGTATCCATTCATCTATACGAACTTCATCAAGATCTTCCACAAATGGATCAACTATTCATCTGTGAGAATCTTGTTTGCAAACTTTCTGACTACAAAGTGTTGGTTGAAAGTGGCCCAATCCGTTTGTGCTAGTCCACTGGGTTGGCAGTGGCCAAGCTGATAAGGTCCTGGCGTTTGGATACGAAGGTCGCGGGTTCGAATCCTCTCGCCGCCGGTTAACTTCCCCACTTGGCAGCCCTCTGTTGGTCGCCGCTCCCATCCTGAAAAAGGAAGTACATTGTTATTTAATTAATAAAGTAAGTAAATTATGAAAAAATAAATAAATAAAACTAATTCCAAAAGCCTCGTGGATGTGGAGAATGTTTAGAAGTTTCGAGATTAACAATCGTGCTGAGTAGTGGACTTGTCGGTTGAGTTTTTGACTAGCCACTTGGGAGAACTGAATTTCATACCTGTGCAGACATTGCACGCGTGCAACTCATTCCAAAGTGTTCGAAAACAATGAGTGGTTGAAAGACATTTACTGTTGGGAAGAGTTGACAGAGGGATAAGGAATGCCAAAAATATGGTAATATTGACTAGACAGAACAGGCTGTTTTTCATGGAACGCAATTCCGGCTTAAAGTAGTACCTAACTGAGCAAGCTTTTTACTACCTAGAAGATCGAGAATTGAAAGCTACGGATACGGGAAAAAAACTGGCTAAGAATGATCAGTGAACTGAACGTCAGCTATGCGGTTCACATTTTGGTATTTCAAAAAGGCTATATAAGGAAGCAAAACTTAGAAAAAGAAGACTACCGAATCTCGAACTTGACCGATTCCAAATGAACGGATTGTCCATAATAGAGCTCAGCTCTAAAAACCATGCACCCAAAGGACAGCTGGAATCATCGAAAACATTACGTTATTTTTTTCCTCCACGAAACTGAGTCGCTCGTTCTGGAATAAAGTGTCGCAATTCGAGCGGGATACGGCGGAATAAGTTCCAGTGCAGGCGCCCTGGATGACGTTATATGTCCCTCGCCAACTGTTTATTTCTTGTGTTGTCTGGAATTCAATACCAGCGACCTAATGTCAGCTAATTTTCACAACAAAGTTACTCCATTCAGCCTTAGAAATAGTTATATTCAACTGCAGTTTCTAAGTAGCCGAGAGTGGCAGAATGGATTTTGTTGCCAAGATTTATGCGCTGAACTGAATGTTTTGCGCAGAGAGATGTGAAAAATAACTCTTAAGTTTTTAATTCTCTAGCCGCTGACATTTTGAAATTTGTGCTTCAGATTGATTCTAAATATAGCTTGGAATCTGTTTACAAATAGAATGTTCAGATTGTGGACTTATTTAGTTCTTCACAAAATATAACTTGCGTCAGCATGTCCAAAAATCCACGTTGTTACTCCTATTTCGAAAGTTCTCAGTGTGAGTCCAAATTGGGGTCAGTCGTCAAGTTGTGACTGCCCGGGGAAGTGAATCGCGCGTAAATCGTAATACATATGAATAGATACACTGTTCAGAACACAGTGTTCATAGGACGCAATACGCAAATTGTTACACCGACCCAAATAGAGCGTTTGCGCAAACATAACCAGTTCAAAGTATGCGGTATTCACCAGATGTCGGGACTGCTTTGAGAATTATCTAAGTGGAACAACAGAGATTGCTCAGTTCGTTATGTATTTGTGTCCGTTGTAGGTTAAGATAGACCTCAGTGCAAACAAAAACGGTGAGATGGATTCTGAGTGGTCAACTTTTGATTCTCGGATTGCAGATATTTTCTGACGCGGTAACCAAAAGGGAATTGGGTTCGGTCTTGATTTACCCGGAACCGTTGAAGATAGAGAAATGAACAACAACAAAAATTGTAAGTACCGTAACGTGCGAAAAGTAATTTAGTTAATTCGACAAATATAAGTCGTAGTGTCGGTTGTGCCATTTTTCACACAAAGTGATGGGTAGATAAAATTAAGTAGAGTTTGTTGATCAATTTTTTCTTGCCTATTTTCCATTTTCCCCTACCACGTTTTTGTCTTCCATTTTGATTCAACCGTGGTAGAAATTCAGACTTAGCAACGACAAACAGAGACGCTTTTCAGCTGATATTCCTAAGTGAACAGAACACAAACAATTTGCAATTAGGTTGGGGATTCGTTTGCTTTTCACTGGTGTCACGTGTGCCAGTTAGGTGCATGTGCACTTGTAAAAGAGATGTCTTCATAAATGCAACCGATGATATAATGGTAAAGTTAGGGAAATGCAGACTGACGTTGCAACTAACTCCAGGATATTTAATATTTCATCACTTTCTGATAGACTTGGTTTTATTCGAGAACAAGCAGACCCGGTCTTTCACCTACAGTTGAACAGTAAAGTAACCCATTGAATTGTTGCCCTGATACCGAATGTAGTGTACAGAAATGAAAAGATAACGATATCAGGAAGCCAACCCCTAGGATGGCAGTTTACACTCCTGTGAAATATGTGGTCTGGTGAGGAAGTTGAATCCGATAGTTCAGTTTCTGAACAAAATGTCGACGGTTAATCAGGATAACCTAAGAGTTGAAGTACTTAACTGATATTCGTCCACCGTACTCTGTTTGAGTTCCAATTGGGGTAAGGTAAGTAGACCTAATAAAAATTTCTGGAGAAATATATGAAACTACTCAACGGTGTTTATTCAGGTTTTAGTGCTCAGTTCATTACTGACTTTGCGATGATCTGTCCTTTTAATTTTAAATAGTTACAATCATATTTATCTGATATAATGATGGGGTCGAGAAAATAGCTTGTAATTATTCAGGTGACACACATTTTGGTGGGCTGGCTGACCATTTAGTTTGACCAATACAGAGAGTGGCAGAAATGAATTAGGCATTCGGGACTGGATCGATAAAGCGGTCGCTAGTGGCATCATCAGTTTCTGGCCAGGGAAGTCCTATGGTGTGCATTATACCAATTCCCGCCTTGTCAGAACAATTCGGAAGTGTCACTCAGTGGACATTTTAGGATCTTATTTTCATAGTACTGAAAATTTAACCATCTTACATGGACAAATATGCGCGTACATATTGTAAGGTGGACTCATTATCTGTGCATCGCTTTACAATCTAAGGCCAGGTTTACTCTTAGGGAGTCTTGTGAATATCTTTGACACGAATTCGAATAATATCAACGTAATTCCAGAATAACGAGGAAGGTAGTACAGCTTCTTTTCTTCGAAGAACTCTGCATTGAGGACACGTTTGTGATTGTTTCAGTGGTCTCCAGTACTCGGAATAACGTCGATTTCCATTTGTGATGTAGTATTTTGCACATAGCATGACAGGCATTATCTCTTTCTACCATGTGTCCTGGTTCTAGTAATGAGGTTGCGATACAGATGGAAAGAGAACCTTTCTCCCCTTGATGAAGCAAAGCGCCTCATGGCATTTGATGCATTATGTAAGTTTCTTGCCTTTTACCCTCATAATTGACACCACAGGTGCATTTGAACTGGTGGGCAATCATTGAGCAGGTCAACAAAGACAATTTATCCATTTTCACATCTAATGACAGGTGTAGCTGGGGTCTTTTTCTGATTGCAACCCTCTGGGCTGCGACGAAGCCTTTGAAGAAAAAGACTAAAGGATGAAGTTTTCACAGCCACTCCAGTAACCCCACTGTGGTTAGTAAATGATTCCTGTTGTAACTCGTAAATTTTTCGTGGCTTCCATTAGCTGGTACAGAGGTCTTTGATTGTTTGCAGCTCTGCGTCCGGTATGTCACCTAAGCACTTGCTTCTCGTTTTCGAGGGTAAGCAGATTGTAGGGCTTTTTTTCCTTTGTGTACAACAATGAAAATTTGTGCACTGCTCAGTTCACATAACTTTTCTAAAGGCTGTCCATGGGACTGGCCAGCCTGGGTATCTCGCCAGATCGAGGTCAAGAAAAGGTAAGTGGTTATCCTTTGCCAACTTAGCAGAGGACTCTATCACCGGATGTCCTTCGTTGAACTTCGCCAAAATCTCATAGACGTCTTTATTTTGTCTGGCAGTGCACAAGGTATCATCTACATGATGATGGTAGTAGGATACTTGATTTCGTTGATCTCGAGTAGTTCCTTTTCCGATTTAGCCTTAAAGGAATCCTCTAGGAGTGGGCCAAACGGGAACTCCAGTGCATCCCTTTGTGTTCACTGATAATAAACTCCGTCAAATAAAAAATGCACTTTGAATGTACATTCTAGTACTAAGTCCTCGAAGCTGGCTATCGGAAGCCTAATTGAAATGTGCACCCTACTTATAAACACAGATAAGATTCACTGTTTCCCTTGGTGGCATGCTTCTGAACAGAAAGACAATGTGTCACGAGGACATAGGAAAAGTGTTCGCCCACATCACGTGTCTTAATTAGAATTGTGGGCAAATTGGATACTGTTTCACCTGGCTGGTTAATTTTCATCCACTTCTGAACAGATCACTGTTTTCTACTACCATGCTAGAAGGAAGATCCGATGCATTGAAAATAGTTTAAGTTAGGAGATAACCATTCCAAATTTGCACCGACTACCTAAAAGTAGACAGCGTTCTCTCCCAGATGTTTCCGGTAAATGTTAGATAGAAATGGAAACGTGATTAGAGCACAACACAGGTTCGCGGCTGACAAACGGAATTCACGAAGATATTGGCGAATGTTCGTCAAACTCCGAAAGGTTCACGTTTCGTTCAAGCATTACTGAAGCTGCCAACCAAAACTACTCGTTTGGTGCACTTTTACCGCAGCTAAATGTCAACGCCAGTCCATCCATTCTGGAATGGCATGATGAATGCGCTTCGGAGGCCCTATGGGTGTTGAAAAAGCATACAAGCACGATGGAACTTTCAGAGAAAATTCTTCTTCGAATTACTAGCTAATAAAACTATTTTCGCGCTGGCCGAATTGTCATTCACTGGATTCGAGATGGGACAGACTGAGATACTGCATTGCATGTGTGAAATGTCTCTCTGAGATCTCGAAACTTGCAAGATCGGAAGAAAATCAGGCCGTTGGCCGGCCATTAGCATTAATTCAAGCTTTTAAAGCTTCCTTAGAAATTTCTCACTAGATGACAGTTATTTGTCACTAGTTGGTGCCAGATAGCGGCCAGAATCATGATTGTCAAATTCCATGCAGCTGGACTTTGACTGTTAGCCTGGTTACTTTTGAAGGTGCATGAAAGTGAACTAACTGAATGCCTTTTGGATTTGTAATTTCACTTTTCAGCTCTAAAATTTAACTTCAAGAGCAAAATCGACAATATGTTATTATTTCCTTTTACCATCAAAGTAGCAACTAAGGTTCAAATTCGCAACTCAGCTGCATTATCTCTACTTGAGGAATGTAACCCTGGGGTCTCAGTTGCCTGGTAGATCACGACGATACATTTGGCTTGCGGACACCGATCCACAGGCAGAATGCCACAAACCCTGAGAGTTTTGGGTAGTATTCACAAATCACTTCACGTGGTTTTTGTAACAGAAAAGAATATCCCAGTTTTTTTAAAACTGGCCGTTAGTAAACGAAATGCAGACTTTGCAGCGGCCTGCCCAAACAACGCTCAAGTATTCACTTCTTTTTCAGACCATACTGGAAGACTGCAGTGTTATGATTGTCTTTTCCATGAAAGAGCAATGATAATTTTCAATAGTCCACAATCAAGCCCTTACATTAGTGTACGGCTAATCGGTCAGACCCACAATGTAATGTCTAGACGGTTGGGGAGGCCATAATGAAGGGTTCACTGAAGCTTAGGATATATAAGAACTCGATTGTTGATGCATTCGTCTTGTTTTGAAAGCATTTATGCTGTTAATTAAACATTTGGTTATTTTACTCCTCAATTTCGCCGTGACTCGAAGTCACATAGATTTTACACAAGTGAAACATTTCGGGCAGTCCGTCTTGGATGAAACCAGCTATTGTCTGATGTCTACAAACCGGTGTACCTTTCATGACACCAAGTAATCTTATGGCCTTTCGAGTCAAGAATGAGTCACGGACAATTTCACCCGAACGACCCTTTAAACTTTTGCTATAAACCAAAGAGGACCAGTGCGATTTATCGATGAAATCTAATGCCTGCCTTTCCCCACTTCGACTCTTTATGTTGTAGCAGTCTCCATGCCCTGCTCAAATCAAATGCATTTTGTCTCCTGGAAAAAGTCAGAGCTATTCTGACTACTCTGAGGAGTTGAATAATTTAGTAGTATTTGCAAACTCCTTTTTGGTGATTGATAAGCACGCTGAAGCTAACGCAAATGACCTCAAATCGTTTAACTTCAAAATGTGTTCACTTGCTCCTTTCACTGCATACTTGCATAAATGTCGCGGTAGTCATTTTGATTTATCAGTGAAATGAATTTTCAAGATTCAAATGCAACGTTATGGTTCAACATATGTGAACAGATTTTTTATCCAAGTCGGTGTATATCGGAGTCACAATGGAGAAACCTACTCCAAACGCCCACACTATGAGAAATTCTGTTTGAACTAATGAAGTCTGTCACACTAAGAATTCCAAAGCGAGGTTTCTTTTCAACTACCGGTCGTATAGAAAGTGTTAGAATAAACCATTCAACCTGATTTCATTTGGCTCGCTGAGTTCACCGAATTTGGTTCAGACAAGTTTCTTTAAATCAGAACTTATGAGCCGTGACAGCTAGGTAACACCACTCACATCCGGTCTGTGGATAGAGCTGCCCCACAACAGTTCCAAATGAGATAAGCACTAGGACTGATTTCCCAATTCATGTGCATCACATATCCGATGTTACCAATCTTTTAGTTTTGACCTGAACAGCGGGTTTCCTGTATACAAGCTTGATTGCTAATGTGTGGTGTTTACGTGGACTGTGTGTGATTTTTCGAACTACTAAATATGTCATTTCGAATGCTTTACCAGATAAGAATCCACCAAACAAACTCCCCTTCTATCGGTATTTATTTGTACACAATACAAATAGTTTCTCACGATTCTTGTTCTGCTTCAGACAACTAGTGCGGAGGTGTTAGCTGTGGGTTACGAACGGTGAATTTCGCCACGGTCCAAATCATTTGATCGTGATATCAACACTCATCTAAAAGACCGTCAACATTTTTCAGTGTTTTTTCTAAACTCTGGTTCCTAAACCGTTCTGCGAATTCCTGATATCTCTGTTGTTTCTTCCTTGGCTTATTGTGTCATATTTCCTCTTCAAAATAGCATTTCCTATTTTCGCTGCTGCTAGACAATCCACTCCGGTGACTAGTCCAGACACTGTTACTACTACTGCTACTACTAAACTACAAATACTACTACTACTACTACTAACAATACTAGCAACACTAATGCTAACAATATTACAAATACTGACAATACTACCGCTATCATTCATATTATTGCTATCAGCTTCAAAATATCCGGACCTTAATAGGGATAAAAATGCTCGTGTTCATATTCTGCTACAATGGTATTTCCTTGTTAATACCGTAAGAATGAGGGTGAAGGATATCTGTCAAACCAAATCCGAAATTGGAGCTTGCCAAACTAATTCGCAATGTAGAACTAAATCGTTTATACTTTTGCGGTTTTTTATAATTCCCAGAAGGTCAGTTTGCAATAAATCGTGAATTTGGACGAATCATTTGTTAGGATAGGGTGACTGATTTTCGTCCTAAATTGTACTTTACTTAGTCTGTTGCCACATTCCTCCAAAATCAGGAAGATTTTACTGACGTCTGTATTATTGTCATTATTATTACTACTTGCATTTTAGCTAGTGCGACGACAACGATGTGAATTGATGTCGTCTGGCCGAAATACAAAAGATAATTTGCAGTCGTGGAAAATAATGGTTGGACAGCTGAATGTTTCTGAATTGACTTCCCTCAAATATTTGAATAAAAAGGGAGGAAACATTCCATTCTGACCTCAGTTCTAGACGTGAGTGATGATGATATCCTAGATGAAAACTGTAATTTTAATGACAAAGATTTCTAAAATTATCTACCGAATCTTTGCCGGCAGTACAAATGATCAATTTTAAGCAAGAAAATGGCAAATTGCAGCCGGTAACAAAGCTCACTTGATTGATTTGCATGCTGGATTGCAATTTTTGCTACGACAATAGAGTAGTTAATAGCCTAGGACTTGAATAGGTACTTTCATCGGTTTCATGGTAAACACTACTTGTGTAGGTTTTACCCCATCCGGAGGCTAATTCTCCCGTTGAAGTGGTAAATGGATCTCACGGAGATACAGAACTAGCTCTGCGGTAGAGTTGGCCGCGAAAATCTCGGTCAAACAGCAACGGACAGTGTCTGCGACTTCATCTGGATTAAGACTGTATACGTGTGACAGAATATTAAGCATCTTTTCAAGGCTCTGGTCCAATGTTTTATTCTACTTTCGACCAATTCAGACTAGAGCACGTGTAATCGTTTCGGGAGTAGCGCTGCAACCAAATTATCACAAGGTATGTAGTAATCGTACTTTTATTACACAACTAAACTGGTGGATAAAATGTAGACTCATTTTGTTTTTCTTTCAGCATCCACCAACTGTTGCTAAATACCCGTCCTACTACTCGGACTCGAAACGAGCTGGTAATGAGCCGATCGCTAATTGGCGAAATAATTAAAGGTGTGTAGAGTTTTTGCAACACTTGTTGTGTACGTTCACTGTTGCACAGACTGGCAGTGTTTGTGTGCATGTACTTCTGCTCCTGTTTGCAAATTGGTCGGCCGAGTGCTGCCTCGGAAAGCAGTTCTCTGAGAAGGCAACCCCTAAAATGAAGTAACGAGCAAACTGAATTATCAATTTAATCCGGTCCTAATAGAGTTACTTCAGCCCACGGGTTGATGCAGCCACTAATGTCAACGAAAACAATTTAGGTTGGACTGGGTATTCACTAATGGCATCTGAAGTTTCATAATTTGTTTTAACATTTTATTTACCTCTCACTTTTATAAACTGGATAGTCTTGTTATGCTTCAGAAAAATTGGTCGACGGTCCCATCAAAACAACGCATTCGTAGACCGTGAGCACTATCTGGGTACGAGAAACCTAGGTGGTTCATCAAGTAAGAATTGATGTGGTATTTTCTTTTAAGTGAGCAACTTCAAATTCAGTCAACTGAAGGGAAATTCTTTTGAATAAACAGTGAGACATTGGGATAAATGAATCTGGAGATGACTCTTCTTTTGACTGAAATTTCTAATTACTTTTTCAGTGAACATATAGTGATCTGCATAAGCCGTTCTTAACTTGTTCAGATCGCATTTTGCGTTTTATCATCTGTATTGTTAATTGTAGTTACTGAGACCATCTAATTCCGGTAGTCTTCATGAGTACTAATGACACGCGTCAAAAGTGAAGAGGAATCAAGCCTGATTAAGGAAACTGAAGAGGTTTAGCTGAAAAAATCAATGCATTTGTATTCGGCATCAGCCAAAATGACCAATTCAAATTACCACAGCAAGAATTGGTTCACGACCTCAGGTAGAACATAGGCGGATGATAAGTAGAATAAATTGGACAATCAGTTTTTGACGCCAAATATACTATGAAGCTAATTAGTAACTAAGTCCTTACGTTGATGGCTCGCTTGTTCTGTGAAGAATAAAGTAATCTAGTCACTCGCTAATTGAATAATCGCTTTGAGGTATAATCCCGTTAAAAATGGCCATTGCACTGTAATTAGGTAAAATCCAAGAGGCACAGAGGAAATACACAGTGGGAAGAAATACTATAAAACTGAGAAAAGTTTGACTTAGCTGTAAGAAATTTTTTATGCTTGATTAGCTTCAATCACATGGAAAGTTCCTGATCCGGTGAAATCGATTTGTTTTGCAACGCGTCAACATGACTCACCTCTTGCGATTGCCCTTTGCTAAGAGGAAACTTAGACCGTTGAAGTATGCAGAATGATAGTAAACAATCACGGTAACAAAATATTTATAATAATCGCAACTGAATGGTAGTCAATTATGTGATGCATAATTATTAACAATCTGGCTATTAACTACTTTTTTCTTAGCCGGTTGCCCATGTTTGCACTTCCCCTTACTGTTGTGTTGGCGGTTTATATTTTTCGTGTAGACTGCTTGAGAGATTCTGGATTCCAAAGGCACATGGTGACTCGAGATTGTCCGGGCTGTAATCGCATGTGCTATTGCATATTCAGGTCAGAGTTTCACACTTTTGGCCTCTCCTCCGTAACGTGTGATTGAGTATCCGTATTTCTCCATGCCTTCTTTGCTATACTGAAGCTAAGAAATCGAACCTAAGCATTGCGGATTCGAGATCAGAACACAGGAAGATTCAGTTCTAATTCAAAGGACAAAGAACACAACAAGTTGGAAACTCAGTCGCTTGGCTTTCAAATTTACGGTGCCCATTTTCCTTCAAATTACCTGTCAACCTCGGCAGTGAACAAGTGATACACACTGTTCTGAGATCTCAGTGGCTGGCCTTGGAATCACGTGTCTAAACCGGTGAAAACGATTTTGGTGAAGGGATACAGAAAACTTCAAATTCCTGAAGTAGCATTTTATCAGGCTGCTTGATATCACACTGCGTTAAGTCACTTTGAGGATTAGTAGCAGACATCGGTAATCGAACTCTTCCAGTTTTTGATGTCTTAAAATAGTCCTGAATGCAGTTTGCAGTCAATATGGCGTAGATGGCGGCCCAGAGGTTGCGATTTTCGTTTGAGGAACTGAGTTAGTGTTTTGCATAGACGCTGTTCTGATGTTTTAACTCGAGCTTCGACTCCGTCCTCATACTGGCCACTTGTAAAGATCAAAGAGCAGAGATATTTGAATGTCTACTGTGGATCGAATTGCTTGTTGTTGGCGCACTTATGCGGAGTGAGTCGTATTGCTCAAGAGCGATGTGTTGATTACGGAGGTTATAAGAAGAATTGAGGAATTCGGAATTTCTCGTAGAACATTTGGACCCTTTCTCGGAATGATGGGAATGCACGTAACCTCTATATCCACTACTAGGTTTCCGGAGCTAAAAATGTCGCGGGGAAACAGATACATGTTGTGGACTTGAATAATACTAAAACAAAATGGAAATCTCAGTCATACACCGAATGCGGTCAGCATGTTCCCATGAAACTGACCAGGATTTCCGACACGCTGTCTGAACGCAGAGGTGTGCCTATTTCTTATCTGACAGTTTATTGGAATGTTGCACAAAAATCAATAGAACAGGCTGACTAGGAGAAGAGTAAATAATTCTCCCACAGACTCCTCATCGTGGCGATCTTTTTCTTAGAGGAATTTGCGGTCCGTCCTCATTAAGTATTGGTCAGAAAGGAGCACGGGGAATATATTTAGAACCACATCTACCAGATCGATCAAAACGTATTCACCTCATTCCATGCTATTACTTTTTCCTTTGCTTGAATAAAAGAGATTACAACGGAAAAGCATTATTGCTTGAAAGGACGATTTATGCAAATGTTAGTGGGTGGGAATCCTTCGATTTTTCATATTTTGGGGCATAGCAATAAGACCTACTCATATCTGAGGGCTGATACTGATACCGTAGCACCCACTCTAGCTAGAGCGAATTTGGCTTGTCACGTTTCCTTCTAACCGGTTGTGTATGTGCTCACTATGCCGCAATGGTTAGCATAGTGGCCTCGTAAAAGAGGGTTGCTACTGGTTTCGGGTAGCAGTTCCCTAATAGGTTGACAAAGCTGGTGACCGCCTTCATATTAACTGCAATTTCGGAATGACAGTTGTCTTGATTGTTCCTTGCTGATAGAGTAGGTTTCCTGGAAAGTGTAGGTAGCTATTTGGTAAATGTCTCTGTTCCTTCCTAATACATGCAGGACCGCCCCCTTATTCCGTCTTATTTTTCACTTTCTCATCGAGTCGAATTCATTGACGGTAGACTGACTGGCAAAGCCCCCTATAAATTTAAGTATTTTTTCTTCCACGTTTCTCCATTTCCTAAGCTTTTGGCCAAAAGATAGACAACAGAAGCTGCTGTTTATGCCTGCTGTTTTTTCCCTGACCTAGCCACGCCAAAGAAATTGCCACAGCCGGCAACCTGGAACCTGGGGCATTCACGACCATGGGTACGGTCGGTTCCATTCTCATTTTCTTTCCCTGAAAATCTATAGGACCGGTAGTATTTTATCGAGGATACCCAAGCATTTCATGTCAGTATATAGATAACCTGGTAGACACTATGGCTGTTGTTTGAGTGCCGTGTCAACAGGCGCCTCCAGCGATGTTCGAATTGGGTGGCAAACACAACCAGTCTTTCGTAGTCTGCATGATTGAGAACGTGAACACCATTATCTCGTTCATGAACAAGACCATATTTCTCTAGTACGCATTGTGTTGACTTTTTTAGAGGAAATATTGTGAGCATTCAAGTAAAAATCTCGAATGACTATGAAAAGATAGATTTTCGGCCTGTAGACAACTTATTAATTTGCCGGTTCTGTGCTAACTGACTCGAAGAACAGTGCGAGATACTCAGCACTCTCAGCGCTTCTTAAAATCACTCCGTAATAGAATATCCGGGAGAAAATGTCTGTGTTAATGCTTTACTTTGTCCCCAATAAAAAAGCTTTTGTTTTACAAAATTTGAATTAATGTCAGATATTTCACCAAAGTGGGCAATTCCGTTTTTCCTTCCTAAGTGTGCATCTTTGACGTGAAATCCCGCAAGCACATAGTTAATAGATAGCTATCATATAGACAGTACCGTCCACGGGCTTTATTTATACTAATTAGGGTGTTTTCTGATAGGCAGAATGTCGCTAGTTTACACCAAATCCTTTTTTGAGTACGAAACTTGGAACTGGCATCACGATGGTCGCTCAAAGACGTGGACACGTTCCATGCATTACTGGCAGAGTTCACTCACAAAATCCATAAAGGCCTGATAATTTCCGAGGTCCTATGGTTTGTTTCACTAAGTGCTGGTTGATCATCGCAATCCAGCAGGCGATAAAATCATCGAACCGTAGTGTCTAAGTGAAAAGAATACAGGTTCTATTCATCCGAGGTGAGTATTGCAAAAAATGGATCGATTTCGAAGAAATCTAAAAACGATTTATTCTATCATTCATTATGGTCTGCATATAGGTTAATAAGAGGCAGGAAGGAGTTCGCCATTTCTCCGAATTTCTTCGTGGTCATCCTAAGATATGCGGCTCATAATTAATTTGTGCTTCAGTTTCGACATCCGACAGTTTAGGACAACTGCGAACTAATGTTAGATAAGTTATTTTTATTGATACGGCAAGAAAATTTAAAGTGACAGCCGTTATGTCCACCGGTATTGACACAGCTAGTTTGAATCTGGGGGAAAGACTTATCAACCGATCAATTAATCAATCAATCAATCAAACCATCAAATCAAACAATTAATCAATCAGTCAACCAATTAATCTACCTACCTATTCATCTATCGATCTATCTGTCTACTTCCCAATGTTCCAGTTTCACTGTCGATTATCCAGTTTAAAGTTCTGCCACAGTATTCATTTACTGAATTAGTCTCGAAATCTGACTTGGTCGCAGCTTGGATGGATATTTTACATTATATCGTCATTGCGAAGCATGACGTGCATAGCACAGACATTTCAATAGCCATTGCGGTAACATCTTCCGTGGGTAAGTATAACTTGGATCCCTTGTCCCCCTAAGATGCTTCCACTTCGGTCTGATTTTGGGCCCTTAGATGATCCTGTACCGGCATTTTTACGCTAAATGTTCATCCGACTAGCTGGCATTGAGTCAAGGACTTTCTGCTTTCTAGTGTGTTGCCGAACTTGCGTTTCATTGAAAAACTGCAACATTTCAAGTGTACATAACATCTGCCTTGGAATAACATCTGCCTAGTATGATATTCGGAGAGAGAATCTGTTATTTACTTATGAAATACTGAACCAGTTTTTTATCTTATATCCCTAGTATCCGGCTGTACCACCTGCAACATACATATGTGGTGCAACGAGCTTCGATATACTGTTTGTTTCATTATTAATTTTGCTGCAAATTGGGTCAATGATTAAGGTTTATGACTGCAGGTGTATATTGCCGGTCTTTACTCGTGGAAATATTCCACTTAGACCGCATGTCCTAATCAGACAAATTGCTTCCACAGCGGAAGTGAATCGGGAAACGTATGAAATATTGGCTTTCCATGAAGCTGTTTACAGTCGAGTTTGTTGTTTTGTAAGGCAAAATGTATTCAACTAGTATACCACGTTCTTCCTGTTCTGGAACAAACTTTGTCTGTGGAATACATTGATGAATGTCCCAAACGAGCTTGGGTGAGCGCGGATCAATAGGTATCGAAGTATCCCACACAATAGTTTAAGGCTGAAGCTTGCCAAGTCACTGTTTTATTGACTAACAGTCCTTCGGTATGTTGCATGCATGAATTTGGGTTATGAAAAAATAAACCAAGAAGCTCCACGTAGCTACCATGATATAATTTATATGAATGCTTTTGGACAATTATAAATGCCTGTCACAAATATGCACTATAATGTGAAGCTAAAATGATAAGTGCACAGTTCTTAGTACAATTTTACTACCCGTCGTTCTGCGGAAATGAAGGCCATCACGTGAATCACCTCGAGTTTCTGCACGTTGTCAAATGTGTTATGTCAATCACTGTTGACACGTGCTACAGCCACAAAAATCGGTGTTCAATGCATCTATGCTAACGATTTTACTGTGACTTTGCATTACTGTGAGTACCATACTGCGTTCGATCCTTTGGCTTCTTCCTCACTCAGGTGTCAGTAGGTGATTCGCATGGACAGTAAACGATGCAGTTAAATTGGCAGGAAAACGTTACGGTTACTCTGTATTACTCGATCATTATCTGACCAAAGATGACTAGGATAACACTAAAACCGAAACACTGTGAATACGCAAACGGTTGTCAAGAGGTTAGTTGGCATTGATAGACACGAAATTCGGACAAACTGAGGAAATTGCATATCTCTGTGGCCGTTCAGCTAGACAAAAACGGGAAGCACTAGAACTACGATTAAATTATTCAACATTTAGCTTCCTTTCTCGGTTTTCTATTAGAAACTGAAAAGATGCACCAGAAGACCGCTTTATGTCTTGAGGGAAAGAACTGGAGTAAAAATCATTGTGTCGAATTAGAGCGCAGACCAGGTACAAATACACCTAGACCAGTCAGACAGACTCCCAATAGTCTATTAACTATAATTAGTTGTAATGGGAAGCTATTCATGAACCAGCATAAAATAGTGAAAGTAATTATGGTCATTGGTCCATTTTGTCTCAGACTGAACCATGTAATTTTACACGTAAGGTCAACAAAATCTAATTTTGTCAGTCAGCCAACCTCCGATTTGGGAGAAACACAGACATCTTTGAATAACTGATAAGGTATCTTCTCAACCGACAAACCCATCAACAAAGACCCAATTTGGAATTTTACTAACAATGCTTTTGATGGAAAGCTCTAAAAACTGTCTGTTACATGCAGACGCGATTGGGGAGCAGCGATCGTTATCCCTTTGTTTGAGTTTCACCTAGTTCCGAGAAATTTGTATTTTCTGAGTTTCATCAGCAACGCGCAGGAAATTTGCATCCATGCTGCGCAAGCATAATTGTTCATGTCAATCCTAAGGGAATCTTGAAACTACCAGCGGAGACTTGTAAGCTTATGAGAGCCATCCTTTATGAAGCTCTGTAACTGCGAAAAACAAAGGGTAAATTTTTCTGATAAGGCAGTTCGTTAGACACGGACCTCTGTCGGAATACACCAATGGAATAATTAATTTGCAGACAACCGTTTGTTTATACCGAAGAAGTGAAAATCTGCGATTGCCAGCTTAAGATAACAATGCAAACAGGAGCAAACATTACCACAGGATCCACCAAACTAAAGTCGTGATGACAGTTACCAGACTACTTGCCCAATAACCGGTCGCCATTTCCTACAAGTTTCCACTTCATCTCCATCACCAAAAGCGTTCGGACATCTAGTTCGCATAGCACGAAAGGCGAATTTAGCAGCAAATGAGTGAACTTAATCAACTACAGATGGAAATAAACATCAATGGATCAGACACATAAAGCCATATTTCTACACGAGGAAGACTATTTTTCATCACAGGACGCTTGGATGAGACCACACATGTGTTCGATCGATCCATTTCGTTCATTATGGTTTTGATTTCAGGTATGTCGGGCTTGCTGCCGTTCGCCATTGCAAAGGATAGGCAGAGATGAAAAAAATGGCCTCTACCAGTAGAAATATATGCTATTCTCTTCGATTTTTCGCTACTGGAAATAAAGACTTGGTAGAAATTAAGCACTAAAGGAGCTTTGATTTTGAAAATCACGATTCTACTTCAACATTCATTCATATGACAGGATTCAACCTGCCACAAGAGAATACAAATCTGCCGACTTCCTTTTTGCGTTTTCTTTTTGAAGTCAGATCAGAAACACCCCCCACGTCGGTAGGCAGCATAAACCCCAAGGAGTCTCCTGAAATTTGGTTAAGATCAATCGAAATATTCATGTACACCCACAAGCAAACCTATGTTATGCTGCTAAGGATAACCTAGAATTTTTTCTGCCAAGGTCATTTGATGCGCCAACTTGAGTTAGTTAAACCAACAGTTCATGGCTGGGGAATTCAGAGAAATTTTCTGATCTATGAACTCGATCCTAAACATCTGCTCCAGTGAATCCGTGCTAAATTATCTTGTCTTTTCTTGGAAAATGCTGATGCCAATGAGTTTGTCTCTGCCGTCAGCGTGTCAACTTAGATTACAGCAACTCAAATCTGACCATCTTGTCATCTTATCAATCAGTCACAAAGTGGCTGTCGCTGATCAAATTTATCCAAAAGGAAAGTTGCAAAAATCACAACAGAAATGTAGTTAGTGATTGCCGTGTATCCAACTGTACACGCCGTTGAGCGAAGTCAAGTCCGTAACTAATCTTTTATTGGGTGGGGACCCTTCCTATGAACTTTTCTTTTTGGGTATGGCCAACTGACTTGAATAAAGTTCTGGCCTTCAACCAAGTAATTGTATACCCGTTGGACCCTGTCGAATTGGAGGTCGGATATGAGACCAAATCGCTAAGGTAGAACATCATGGGGTTTTGCGTCTTGTTTCCTACAAGCTTATAAAATACGCAGAGGTGAATTAAGTTAAGGGACGTAAAAAGCACAACTTACAAACTTATGAGTTATCAAAGATAGACGATAGCATTCACGGTTTTCTGAGAGAAAGGATCATACTGTTTTTCTCAGAATGGAAATCGCACCACTAGGACAGTTGGAGGTGGTGAACGGCAACGGGATGGTTTGCTAACGTATCCGTTGAATATTCATCCTCGGCTGCACGAAGCGTAAATACTTAGCTAGAAGTGGCTTCAGCGGATTAGGAATAATTGGTTATAGATAACAAACCTTTCTAGCCATGTATTAACACCGTTACGTTCTCGCTAGATCAACAAACCGAAACCGACTCAATTGCGTGGTTCTCACCAAAATGAACAGAGGTGTGTGTGTTTGTGTGTGTGTGTGACAGTTTGTGACTTCGATGGTCACGAGATACTTTTAGACAAGATTCAGGGTCCTTTGTCATGTGATTGGCTGCCGAACGTGATGACAAGCACGTGTCGATTTGTTGCCGTATAAACAAAATGGGACATGTGCTTGCGCCTTTGAGACCAAGCTGGTCTTATGCGTGGGGTAGCGGCAAAAAGCGACAGTCGCTACCACCATCATTTTTAAAATCTGTTTTAAACTGTTCATAATTCAAGAAATATTATATCAAGAAAGTTAAAGCCTGCAGTGGACCTAATACATTAGTGTTAGAATGGAATATCTCGTTTGAGGTGCCTACATGCGAATCCTGTAATGCACATGTTGCAACAAGCACTGGGACGGCATTACCGGCACCACGCACACGGTATCTCTACCACGGTGGTAACAACCCACGCATTGTACAGGTGGAAGAACACTCTGGTTGATGTGTTCCAGAGCGTGCGGCTTAGGCTTTCATGTGCAAAACTGGAGATGTAATGACCTCGTTTATACAGCTAATGTTCCCATCAGTATTGGGGACTTTTTGAATTCTCACCGTGTACCAGATCGTGGATTAATAATAATGCTGCCTACCTGCCTACAACTTCTTTCATGCTGTGCATGAACCAGGCCGATCGGAAATCTTTTCTCCGTTAGTAGTATTTTTATTTACAACCAAATACTCGAAAGTCAAACTGAAGTCTTCCATCTTTGGTGATCATCGTGTGGTTATCTACGTATATTGGTAAACTAGTCTGACATTTATTTTACTTTTGCCTATTTTGTTTGAGTGTAGTTTTGAACAAACCTCCTGGCAGTATTAGTAGTCATTGAGCAAATCCGTTTCACAAAAAGATAAATATGGGATATCAAGGTTTAACAAAAAGACTATTAACACAAGTGAGCTTAAATCAGACAGTGGTTTATTCACTGAAAACACGTAGAACGATCATATTAAAAGTGGCAAATCATTTCGGGTGCAACTGTGTCGAAGGGATATGTTTCAGATTTCAAGGCGGATTTCAGTTAGACGTTAGCAAAATTGCATTTGGAATTCCCGTGTCAAATGGACACTAATATTCTGATCAAAACTCGGAATTTGATGATACATTAACTGAGAACAGTCACTAACGGATCCGACGTTGATTTGTCTAGGACAGCTATTCTGTACGTCACTCCGAATGTATGTCAAAAAAATTTAGAATTAGGTAAATATTTGTCTGGTTTCTGCAGGACTTAACATGCAAGTCTGCTAGCAAGTTACGGGGCAGAAAGTGCGGATCTGCACAAGTCTTGGCGCGTACAAACCAACGGGATTAAGTATGATCTTCTAACAGTTAATCGACACGGCAATATCATCTGAGGAAAAGGGCTGGAATCAGCTGTAGGTCACCAGTCGGGAAAATTGACCTGACGTGCGCTAATCCGTACCTGGGATGTTCAGTTTAAAAAGCTGTAGGGTTTACCGTTTGACTGCAAGCTGTCACTTTTCAGATTTACATGGCCGAGATTCCGACCAGTCAGATAGCATGCAGCTCCAAATAATTTCGACAAAAGTTTCATATTTATCTTGCGAAACAAGCGTAATTTACAGATTAATTTTTGTTGAAATTTCTCTATTTTTCTAACCAAACTAAATTGCATTTTTTTCATGATATCCGGTTGGCTGAACTCAGTAATTAGGCCATGGAATTTTCCTCCTGCATCCAGATTTAATCGCATTTGCAATATTTTATCTCCATCAATGATGACACTTTTGCGAATTAAATGACTCGCTGAGCGGTTAGTATTTCGCGACGGTCAACGAATTGAACTATGATCAACACAAATTGTCATAGAAACAGTATGTTTTCGATCATCGCCATCTTTCGACAAGACTTATCAATAGATGCATCATTCAATGAGTGACATACTATTGAAAGTCACTGAATCAGCCAGATCGTTTGGGTCGACTGTGATGGGGTTGTCCTTTTGAGTAATAGGATGAGGGAAGAATCAGAATGTGTTTCTGTCGAAACAAGACTACTTTCGGTAGAGCTCAGTGCTCTGCAGTCTTTTTTCTGACAGTACTTTGAAACTACTGAACAATTTAGATTCCCGTCTCTCAATCAAGCCAATAGGCATATACGAGAAGCAGCCTTCTGTGGGCTGGGCAAAAATAGTAAGCGCCCAGTCTGTCCTCCATTAGTGCTGACGCTAGTTGAGGAAAGTTTATTGTTCTGTAGCATTTGTGTACTCCTATCGATCCATTTGTACTTTTCTTTAGCATAATGGAGATCCTTGTTGCGTAATCATATATCATTTTTCTCTGTTGGCTGTAACTTCTAGCAATGAGTCAGGATTTTGTGAAGTTTGTGTGGCCATTGAAATAAGTTAACTGAGAATTAAACCAGTCCCCTTAAACTCAAATGTTTAGAAGTTACTTGCTGCTATACTTATTACTGTATTACTCAACGAAACAGTTCCTAGGGAAGCATGCACACTTTTCTATACTTATACACCAGTTCTGTGGATTGTCCGAAACAGACGAAACTTTTCGGCACGAGTTTGGCCGTCGGCATTCAATTAGAATTCGCCCATACAAAACTTGATTTCCGCCTACAAACGGGATGAAGGTTACTTTTGTACACAATTCATATGCATCATCAGTAAATAATAACACGAATAAAAAAGTGCAAAGGCAAATTAGTGCGCTTCATATTCTGCTGAATCATTCATCAAAATGATACTTCACTGATTTTGTGTTTGTCAAGAGCCAATCAGTTGGATAACATTTGGATTATCAGATCCGAATGAGTTACTGAGTGGACCAAAAAATGAGGTAGCATATTTGAAGTATCAAATACAAATGTGCTTGTCAAAAGCACCGACTTGTCGGTAAATGCTCTTTCGAACTTAATTATTGCTTTCTATAGGTGAAGTTTTCCTAGGCTGGTTGAAAACCCCAACGAAAAGCGTTCCCATTCGGGGTTTCAAGAGTCAGTTTTAACGCATACGTAGAGTTGTTTCAGGATCAGAATTCGATCGGAAACACAGTGATTTGTGATAAACTGAAATAAAAGTGATTAGATATAATCTCGAACATGTTTGCTTTGTGCATAATTAAATTTCCGAAAATTCAGGGGGAAAAGCCATGGCAAACTGCAGGTTGAAATTCGCATCGGACAAGCATGGAAAGTAGCAAAAGTTCAATTATTTTATAGCAATCTTTTGTAAAATTAGAGGAAAAAAGTGGACAAGATTATTGCAATGAAATTACACAAAAAGGGGATTAGAGTACTAAATGTAACCAACCTACCTTCGCATGATCAAATGCGATTTCAAATGCGGTTTAATTTTTGCTGTACTTACAGACCTGATTAGTGTTAAGAGAGGGAAATAAAAAATGCTATGCTATATGATACAGTTGTCAAAACTGCAAACTCGAGGGAAACAGTGACGAGTCGACGTTTGGACTACACTGGGTACTCAATTTAAACTGCCTTGGGAGAATGTAATGCTGGTAAGTAGAAACGTCGGCTGACCATGGTTTTTACCAGCAAAGCTGTACATGTGATAATTACATGTTTCAGTATATTATTGGTATAAGCAAAACTGACGAAATTGCTAGTTAGAGAATATTCGGGAGAGTGGGTCAAGTGGTACGGTTGTAGTTTTAAGTCGCAGGGATTTAACATCAGAGGAAAATGAGAGAGATGTCCCAAGTCTAGCTGAAGGATGGGCCTAAATGTCCATATATTTCATTTACAGTTGGATTAAGTTGGCCGTAGTGAACACGATGGCCACTGTTCTCATGATCTGGTTTAACAAAGTCCAGGGGCATTAACAATAAGCACCACTTTGTCAGAGGAGTGTGAAAATAATTTGCTTACCCTTTCACCAGACAACAGCCAATAAATAACCCATAGCCGAATAATAATCAAAAATAAACCTTTGTGGGCGTCGCAATCATCTTTCATCAGTGCACATTTAGTAGTCAGACTGTTCACGCAATTCATGCGCTGAAATCTGCATAGGTTTAGAATCGACGACCTTTTAACCAGGATTCATCTAATGCACCACTTGAAAGGCAACGGGGTATGTGCATTTGCTTTTGAAAACGTCATTTATTCACAACAGCAATCCAGCTTGAATGGAGGTCAGTGATTCTCAGCTATTATTTTCAACATACCACTATAATCTGATTTCAATCTACAATACCTTCCTTACCCCCGCTCTCGGCATAGTCCTTTATCTCATCCGGTACATCGAATGCAGTAAAACTCATGAATTCTGTGCACATCTGAATCATTCAGAGGCTGTCTTCAATCAGCTGTATTTCTTTCTGAAACCGAGAAAAATGCTTGGTAGATATCATTCTGGTGTTCGAAAGCAAAGTATTCCAGAGACCGAAGCATCCATTACACTTCTGAACAGGAGAATTTGTGATTTTTTTTCTCAACTGTAAAATGGATCATTATTTTTCTCTTTATTCCTATCGACGGATAGTATGAGTATTTGCAGTAAATACACCACTCACTGCGTTCAATAAAAAAGATATAAAAAAGAATTTTACAAGAAGCCACGCAATCCATTTGCTAGGTGTGGCTGGGCGGAACGCTTATGGTTAGGAGCTATCGTTTGACGCCCCAGACAGAACACTGGAAGAACTGGAAGCTACAAAATAAACACTTTTCCAGAGTGCCTTGTCCATATTTCAACCACAGGGCCGCTTTCGTTCTGAATTATTATTTTGGTCTGCTGTAGAGAACCACATTTGTCCGAATCTAGATGGAACTTTTACATTCTGACCTTGTGAATTAATACGGACTGGTCCCATATTTACGTCATAAATAACTACAAAGAGCTGCTAGTCGGGATCAGAAATCAGAAAGTTTTGTCTGGACTACCCAAAATGATGGTTAAAGAAGACCCTTCAGCAGCAAATTCTTACAGGAATCAAGGGGTTTTTGCATCAATAAGAGGAGGAAGTAAAAATGAAATATAGTGCGAGAGAAAAACAACTCTACCGTGGGCTGGAATGATAAAAATGAGTCGAGTGGGTGAATAAGGCATCGATTGATCATTAAATGACCAATTATTTATGAATCCCAGCTATACTGGCCAGTGCTAAGTTGAACACGTCCGTTGTAGGTCGATTGGAATGTGTGGATTGATTTCGACCATCATGTTCGCTAACCAAATAACCGTCACTATTTCTGAGACCAAATAGCCATTACGCTCATTATGCAATCGGGTCGAAACTAATGAATCTTCCTATCCAAACACATTAAGTCGGATTTGTTTTGTCACGGGATTCCCCCGGGCACTCAGCACAGCTAGCTTTTGCTTGATCGCATGCCAGTTTGGTGATAAAAATATGTCAATGCAATGAAAAGGTCTATACTTATTGACTGTGCATAAATACACCAGAGAGAAATCTCTTCAGAACAGCGTGCTCGGGTTGGTAAAGATGGTTTTCTGAGTATTCTTTATTTATAATTGCTACTTACCAGTAGCTCGAAACGCGATTGTTCGCTGAGAAAAGCGGCTTATAAGAGCAATCAATATGGGGGAAAATGCAAAACTATGCAGTTATCACACACAGTACCATAATCTGTATCTTTGACTACGTTTCGGTGATCCTTCGCCAACATTAGTCCCAATTTGCAGATGATCATTTAATTTATTGACACTCAATATGATAAATGGATTATCGGGCAAAAATGAAAGGGGGATTGTGCAAATATGTGTAAGGTAACATTTAAACAAACTTGACCAAGCAAAGGTAGCCATGACACTGCTGTGGTGGAACACAGGGAAAACTGTCCGGGTTCAAACCCTGGGTGCGATGATTAATACGCACCGACGATCAGCTCCAAAACTCGAGTGTGGTGCTTCTCCAGTCTAACCGAAGAAATTAGGTTTTGCACCTTCAGAATGGAATCCAAAGTACAGTCAGTCAAATCACAAAATATATGTAGTCACCAGATGTGGTTCAAAATTCATGGAACTCTGTTAGGTTTTTTCGTTCCAAAATAATGTTTTAAATCATCTTTGTCGTCGAAAAATATGTTAGTGGATGCTGGAAAGTTTATTCTCCTTCATCTTTTTGATGGACACAACGGATATACATAACAAACAGATGTGTATCAGTCAGAAATGTTTGCTCTGCGAGTCCGTTCTTAAAGAATAAAAATGTTTTCGGAGAATTTACGCCTTTCATTTTCACGAACCTTGGTTCGTTCGCTCAGATCAAAGCCTGCTCTTTCGACCCATTTTTGGCACGAAAACTAATTATACTTCCCGAAGATGGTCAATCGTTGGGTTGTGCAGCTGTGCCCATACTATGAGGCATTTCGTATTTCGATTGTTCTTTCATGTTCTTTTGATGGCAGTCGATAAATCGCGACCAAACTGTAGGATCATCGGTTCCAGCCCAACTGTACAAGGCATTTGAAAGCTTCTGTTCAACAGAGACAAGGGACGCAGGGAAACGCAAAGTCACATGCGCGATCACACATACACATGGACCGATCTGAAGGTATGACTGCTTAGCAGATTAACGGACGTGCAAGAGCTCGGACGTATTTCACTTCTCTCGGGATTATGGTCTACTCGGAACTGGGGATTAAGACAGTCAAAATGAATGTGACTGTTAGATTTTTGGCAAACTATTGGTTCGCCAACGAAGTCGCGGTAGAATTTCCTGCAGGAAACTAGAATCAGAACAGAGCATTAATCATTGCTATTCTGATAAAACATATCCAGCCACTGGGATTCATTGAATTGAGAGCGATATGTTACTTTTCCTGCTACGCGGTTTGTAGTTCCAGTGATACTTCCATTGAAATACACAGCCTGAGAAGCTCTGTTCTATGCTAATAAGCGCTTACTCAAAGCAATTGCAGTGACCGTTCACAGAGCGTAGTTATGACTTGGACAGAATTTGTTTGAAATTTTTTAATTTACAGCTGAAGTTGCTGGTTAGCACAAAACGTTCCCATTTTTAAAGGTCCATCTTTAATTATTTGAGCCGAATGATTCGAGGTCTCTTGCATTTTGTCTCGTCAACATTTGTTTTATGCGTTACGGTTATTCATTCAGAACTATCAGGATGGTTATTTAAAAAGGAGTTACCTATCAAATGAAATGTTCGTTCGTCTCGAAAGTGTCCAAGAAATATTGATTTTCTTAACATGTTGTCTTCTTTTTGAATGCGGAACGCAGAATCTTCAGGCTGAGCTAACGGTAAGCCCGGCTGGATGATGAATTACTGCACTGTTTAGCGCTAGAGCCTAGCAAGTATACAGTAACCAAGGTAGTTATTCAGGGTCTGTGGCACACACTTTTCGTGCTTAGGTTGTTAATTGAAGACTGCACGAAAGGGAATGTGAGCAGCTCTTTGGCTTTCCTGGTTGGCTGTCAACGAGTGAGTGAAATGCAGCGTTGGGTGTAGCGACGCCAGTTTTTTGACCTGGATTTCCGATGATGTCAGACCGTTGATGATTTGATGCTTAACGAATTACCTTGGGATCGGCATTCGTCGTAGAGGCCAGAAGTTCACTAAAGCATTTGAGCAACGAACCATCCACAGATTGGTTAACAGTATCAAAAATAACCTTCTTGCTTTCTTTTCATTCACTATATGATTTCGAATAAAAGTGGAAGATGTCGAACGGCGGAGATTTAGTCAAAACGCCTCCACGTTGATCGGTTGACCAAGCCCGGTCATGAATCGGCCGTTCTCCAGCAGCTGCATCATGAAGACGAGAAAAGAGATACTGTGCGAACAGTAATCGGTTTCAAGGTGATAATTTTTCTGCATGAGTCACTCGTGATCGAATGTATTCGACTGAAACAAATTTTTCGCGGGCGAAATTCATTGGTATCGGGTTTGATAAATGCGATGGTTCTTAAACAATTCGCTTTTCTTTCTACAGTGTTTGATTAATTGTTTATGACAAGGGTAACAGTGATAATTTTATTTCAACTTGTGGTCAGTTTTAGATTGCCATCGGTGGTCGGATTCTAGTATTGGGAATCCTGGTTCAAGCTCCATTCTTATGATCATTCAATCATACTAGACAAGCTATAATACAGAGACTGAAGACTTTCTAGTCGTCTCGAAGAAGCGATGTCTGGGGTTATTGGATCGGCCACTACTCTTCCCAATTTAAAATTCATCCCTCCGTCTTCCAATCGCTATTTTGCTTCGCGAACGTTGTTGTATGCTGGAAGAAAGTATTTGGCACCATTTGTTTCCCATTCCACGATTATCTGATAATTTAACTGTGTGGATTCAGGCATCGATCAAGGCGACTACTAGCAGTGGGAATCATGAATGTATTCTCCGCTGGGAACATGTAATCAAGTATGCATTCCACAGAACACTTACAACTAATGACACGTCTAAACTGGCTCCGGATATTATATTTCGGCGATTCTATTTACTTGATACTCGTCAGTAATACATTGTCTGTGAACCATCAATATACGCAAAAAAGTGAGATTTGTAACACGCATACACACCTTCGTACGATGCAGTCGCCTAATCCACGTGATGATAAATTAGTTCGGTCGGATTTGTCACACATCAGCGCATTTGTGACGCTTTTTCTGATCTCGTTTATCTCAAATTGGCACTGTTAAATTATTTTTAGCATAAAAACACAATTCCGGTGCCAGCTGTGTTTGGTCTATGATTGCAAAATATGCAAATTCTGCAACCCGATAGATGAGCATTTCGTTTTTGTTTGATGTAACCAAACGGAACCGGCTGTGCTTGAGGGCTGAGAATTGAGGAACCCACATACACAAGAACAGACAAGCACACTTGTCTATCCATGTGCAATTTCCGTTGCACCTGCTTCTAGTCATCTAATTTGACACAAAACTACAAAAGAATTGTGATCTACCTGGAATATAAAGTTTCGAAAATCCGTTACAAACGTGTTTACCGCACTAGAGACCTCGCAATCAGGTTGAACATAGACAATATGAATCTTCTAATTAGAACTTCAATATTCAACTGATTTGGGAATGTGTAAAAACACAAACTCACTAGGTTTCGGAACGCAACACTTTTCTGTCAGCATGAGGTAACAGGTGCAGTTGGCAGTTTCTACTTTGCTAAATTTCTTCTCCCAGAAATAACTCGTTGCTTCCATGCAAAGTTTGGAGGTCGCACTCGTACCTCCCTCATAAAACCCATCGATTATCGGATACTGTAACCGATGGTGATTCCAAAAGGCCATCAGTTTATTTTGTTCCCGGCAGTCCCGAAGGAAACTTCCAACTTTGAGACGAGGCCTATTCGAAGTAACTGTAAAGTGTCGACTCAGTATGTGCTCTAAGGAGAGCTACAAGAAACAACATGAGTGATCGTCTTATTTCAAAAAGTATTTTCTGCATTCCGGCGGTGGCCAAACGGATAAGGTCGCGTCGTTCGGGCGTGAAGGTCGCTGGTTCGGATCCACCCACTGCCGGTTAACTTCCCGACTTGGAAGCCCCCTGCTGGCCGCGGCCTCCTTCCCGAAAATTGATGTACATTGTTGTTTCATCATTAAAGGAAGTGAAAGATAAAAGATAACGAGCTATATGCTACCCGAGCGCGTGCTACATCTCAGTCACTGGTTAATACGTTCCACTTTCCGTCGTATGGTTTTATCTAGACAAATGTCTAAAGGAACGAACCATTTACTAGTAAGCTCGCATACGACTAAATGAAAAAGAAGCAATGCCGAGAAGTATTTTTACTCAAACGAGCTCTAGCTAGCATATCAATTTTGTCGAATATTTCAATGCTATGCTTTAGTTTTGCATTTAGAATCTTAAGCTAATGCAAACGTATACAGTTTATTTAAAGTATGTGAATTTGAGACAATAATTTGAAAACATACGCGCAAAATGAAGAAAAAACACCTTTTTGGTCCCCAATAAAATGGATTTTATAGAGAGCAAGTTTGCTTATTGCCTTGATTTTCCCGTAGAGTCAAACTGGCGGTGAAGGTGACCATTTGACCAGTTTTTGCACTGATATACCTTCCGATTTAGGAAACGTCGTGTGTCGCTTCATTGTATGATATATTATGTGAGGGAATGAATTAATATATTACATGTTACAACCGTTTTTTTGCCAAAAGCCTCCGCTCATCGTGTCACTAAGACGATTTTGTTTTTACTTCTTTGAAGATGTTAACCGTCCATAATGTTCTAGATAATCGGTTATAAAGTTGAAATCTACACCATATCTTCTATAGGCTAAAATTTAGTTACTTAGACAATACCTTTTCTGTCATTTAAACGGGACACTTTAACTGGTATGCACGATATGAAATACAGTACAGAAAACCAACTCCGGCAGTGACAAATCCATCCGCCCACGTTTTGTCCTGCACTCACCCATCCGGTGTGTGCGTGTGTGTGAATGTATTCATTAGCCATTTTCTATTTGGTTTCACAAAAATATCACCCTTAACTAATTGGAGCTTACCGAATTCGAATTTAATGCAACAATTAACACTTGCTAATTTTCGAATCGTGGTCCTCGGAATCGAGCCCGGACTCCTTCACATATATATATATATATTCGTGGCTTCAAATTCTGAACTGATTATATGAAGTCATGCAAGGCCGTCCCTAATTTGCTACTGTGGATTTATTACTTTCCTAAACCTTACTTATTTAAATTAACTGCCACTAAAAATTTCGATAGATTCATTGAGCAATAATTAGTGACCACTAGAGGACGCCAGTGAAAGGTTTGAAGTGACCTTGCTATGTGAATTAAAATCATTCCAATGCGAAAAACGCCAAGGAGAAACAAACACAATTTAGACGGCAATATGAACGTGGAAAAATGAAAAGCAGTAAAATTTGTCGCAAAATTCCTGCATTCGAACACAAAGATACAAAACGCACTGTGAAGGGAAACTCAACAAAGTAAGCGTTGAAATATTAACATTTCGGTTTTGTTTTATTGAACCCTAGACGATTAAGGTTTTTGCCTTCAACTGGATTGCCACCGAATGGTAATGGGAAGAAATTGACAACTGATGTGAGCTTGGAAAATGAACTTAGAGTGCACACGGCGCTCAATATATTCAAATGACTTTCAGATACTCCTGCTGAGTTCATGCTCATCTAGCTCCAGCTATTGATTGATGAACAAACAACCACCTCGATGAATTTCCATTTCATCCTACAATGAATAAAACGATTTGTCGAGACTGCAGCTCTAACTGTATGGACTAACTAATTTGTGCAATTGGGTTTGCCTTTCTGCACAAATGCAATATTTTTCATTACGTTCTGATAACTGTGCCGGAAGTTTAGAGCGGAAACGTTTCATCACCAGTTGGGATAACTTCTTTAGTGGTAGCCAGTGGTTTGCACAGCGATCGGAACCTTACGAAAATCAAAAATCTTAGCTGTTTGATCATCGGTATACTCTAGTTTCCCTTACTAACCGAAATTTTTAGGCAAAAAATTTTACGATCAATCCCAGTCAGTGCTGGAATAGTTTTGCGCGACACCAGAGCGGTAATCATGAATGAGAGAGAACAATTTTGCAATATTTCGGAGCGAATTAATTTAATTTGGGTGGGTGAAACTGTGTATCATACCGTAAACTATTTTCAGTGATAGAGCACTTTCGTCCCTTCTTGAAGGTTTCGAATGAGCTCATGTCCCTGTGATATATTCACTACCTCCATGTATTAGATTAAGGAACAATAAAGGTAGACTAGAGTCTTGTATCTTGTTGACTGTCAATGTTTATTTTGTCATTTATCCATTTATCGGTCGCTTTCCTTCACAAAAGTTAGTATGGTGAAAGAAAAACGAAAATCTTGAAGAATTTTGGTCCACAGTTGACACCGATTGTGTTCTATACTTAGAGTGTATGGTCCCGCATGCGTGCCATCTTAACACATAGATCAGTATTTCAGTTACCTTCCTGAAATCCCGTGACTGTATTCCAAAGATGTGTTGACAATACTACAAAAGAAGACTGGGCATTTGACAAATAAACCAACGTCATCATATGGCGGAAAGAAAATATGGCTGTGGACGTGATTTCGCTTTCGTCTTGAAGGGTTGGTTGCAAGTACAATTAATTGTCAGCTGTGAGGACGGCAACCTTTGCCCAAATTGAGTTGACATTATGTACACTTGTTGGTCTGTCTTGAACTCTTACTTCTCTGCCCACCACAAACGAAAACATAGATTTTATAGTCTGTCCACGCTAAGTATTTTCCCCGAGCTCGGTCTTATAAGAAAGCAAATTCTGACCAAATTCGAACTGCATGCAAGAGGAAAGAAGAAAAATTTCTTCCTTCAAGAAATTTTTGGTTTCTAATAAAGCTTCCAAACAGAATGGTACGACAAAAGAAACGAAGGAAGAAAAAAACGTGGTCAGTGAAGTTCATCTTAGTCTAATGATTTGATTTGAAGGTACGCATGTTCCATCACTATCTTCCTCTAACAAGATGTTTGGGATCAAATAGACATTGTAAGTTACTTGTTAGAAATAGTTCGTTCTCTCGTCCAGATTTGTATCCTGCCATAAGCAGTGAAACCGCAAACACTTGCTTCAGCTTGCTTGACACCAATTTGTTTGGGATCAGTGGTTGGTGTGGTGTGGTTTCAAAAAAGTGACCGCAATTGCGGATAATTTTCCAAACAACACTTAACACATAACAGTCAAGCATCCATAAGTCACGGTAACACATTTTTCTCCGGTAAAGCAGGTTGAATGTATGTGTACATAAACAATTCGTTCGCAATAACTACCGACCTTTTAGTTTTGTCGATAAGCTATTTGGTTGCACTAAGTTTCTTCGGGTTCGCTAAGTTGACTGAAGTGTTTGCATTTTCGGATGAATGTCAGACAGCTGTTGTCAGCAGTTTTTCACACTGAAAAATGGAAAGATTTTCCCCCACGGAGTTCACGACCGATTTCTCGGTTAATGCCGCTCGTCAGGCATGCGTACTCATTTCAGTACTTACGGGAAAAAATTCTGTTCACACCTCCGTGAGTGAAAAATAAGGCTGACAACAAAGCTCCTCAGTTTTGTTTCTTGTGTCCTCTTTTTGAAAATTGGTCTTTACTAGCCGACTTAAAAAAATATGACCAATCTCCGTATGCTTTTTTCATGAACTTATCCTGTTTGCACACGCCCAAAAATTTAACCAAGTCTTATTGCCAAAATCGGATTGGTTTTATTAACTTTCGCACTAACCTATTCTTCTATAAGAAAGTGATTGTCATCAAACCATGATAAATCGGCCGCTTGTCCTCTACTTCCCATTGGGTATTGTGCTGCTCAAAGTTGGATATTTGTCCAGTCGATTATTTGGTCGCTTTAGTACTTGGGCTAAGTTATGATGAATGTCCTTTGGTCTGCTTAGAAAAGAAAAATCGCTGCACTGGCATTGTATTGAATAATTTGGTGATATGAGTAAAAACGTATCCGTAAAACATGACCCAAAGTGATGATGAAAAAGCTTGAAACTCTTTGTTGAGAGAGTTTGTTTTAATTAAAGAATCTCCAACATTTTTTCAGATAATTTACAACTGATGAAGGTAACCTGTACTGGCTTGCAAATTCAATCCATGTTTGATTCACAATACTATTAGGTGGGTGAATGTCCTTTCTAGTGTCCGACGACCTTAATTAATCTAATCATCCAATCAACTAATGGTTGTGATCATATTAATTTCTATCTCCGTTCTTTTTCTGTGAGCGTTCTTCTGCATAACATCAAAACTAGATTTTATCTCTTCTGTACTTGTCATCGCTTGTGCATGAAACGCTGTAAATTCTTCAGCTAGGGAATTCTTGTGGAACGAACAGGCACACAGTGAAAGCGAACGCACGTACCTGGTGCACCTCATATGCCATTAGAAACACGGTCTGACAAGCATAAATCTATGGGAGTAAGAAAACAAGCCGATACTCTCATGATGTTGATTTTCCAAATGGCAGATGGTGTTATTTTCCCCTCCATTTTCTCGTTACACGACCCTTATATCTGTGTAATCTATGATTTATTTGTCAAGCAGGATACCTGCTGTCTGGCAGCTCAAACCGAAGTGTTTCTCCATTGCAAACCCTAGATCAAATAGTCCGACATCTAATGCCTCACGCTGAGGCATCATAGGCGGTAACCCCATGCGCAAAAGCTTTGCTTAGTCCACATCACATTTGCAATATTTCCAGGGTTTCCAGTGAACCCAACGGTTAAAAGTCCCCGTTACAGGTGTTCTGTTAAAAAACAGGATTGTGGTAACAGCAAAGGAGAAATGACTCAGTAGCTTCACAAGTGATCCCTCTCAAGATGCGGCAGTGGATTTTATACTCTTCTAAACTCGCTAACCCGAATTGACGATTAGATTCAACTATTTGCCGCCATCCTAAATCGAGTAGATTAAGCCTAATGAATGGTAAGCTCAGAATATATTTGTTAAATAAGTGGTTTCATATCCACGGAAGCAGAAAGTTTTCGCAACACTTCTCATGCATTTTTTGGGTAGAATGTTGTTGACAATCTTGTTTGTATGGAAGTCAGTTGAACGTTTCAACGTTAACACTTGACAATTCAGTAGGAAGTTAGATTGACGAACAGTTTTAGAAAGCAAAAGTTACTAGTTAAACAGAAGTCTTCCCAATGATTTTTTGTTTCTAGTCTTCAGTTAAGTGAGCACAACAAGATTTTGCTATTCCATTTTGGCAATCACCGGCGATAATTCTTCCCAATGCATGCTTCATTTAAAAGGAGATTTAATCCGCCTAAATATGATATCCGACATTTACTGTGCGACAGAAGAGTGAAAAAGTACAGTAGAAGGTAACGATGGAGGCAGAACAAATAGTAATCATTTTCAATTGGATACCGAGTTTTATTAACTTTATCCTTAGTTGTGGTGCTTACTCAAATGCCAATCTCTCCGAGCACGGAGAAGTCCTATCAAATTGTACTTAGAAGGACTACAACGAACCGAAAACGTTTACTAGCTGCACAGTCTGTACATATTAATATACTGTAATGCGTATATGTATATATGCAAGAAGGAATGAAAAAGAGAAGCATCTCATTGGGATTAGCCCACGATATCAGTCTCAAAAATATTTCGAAAACATTCAAGCCACTAATAAACAGTTGGAGCGACAACCAGGAACTAAGTGAGGTCTGCATAGTTTACCAGTCCTGAAAAAAACCTCACTAAAAAGCTTGAAAGATTCTCATTTTTAAATTCAAGCCATATCAAGGCGAAATATATTAAATAGAATAATGCTTATTCCTTCAGCCAGACGATACCCCAGCGGGACAAGTTTGCATTCTTTTGTGATTAGGTTCTTGTTCTCCTATCATTTTATTTCTTTCCGTAGGAAACAGCAAACAGTCCGCGGGAAGGAACTTAGAAAGTTCCATGTTCTCTTTTGAAGGTAGTTTGTTGATCCTATGCCTTGAAATAGTCGGATTTTTTGTGATATAAACAGTCAATGGTCATCCAAAATTGTTTATGCTTTGTGAAGACTACCAAATTTGATTTTGCACAATAGAAAAGAAACAAATATTCCAGAATGGACTGATTGATTGTTTGGTACTAGGTGAAAAAGGTAGTACGCGTCAATTGACACTTTTCCAATATTTCCACGACAGTCATTTTGGAAATTGTTGGTTGTGATGTTTTTTGTAGCTGATGGTTTTCACTTCCGAGATGTGACTTGAAAACTTACTGAAGTAAATTGTACTCAGCATAAAGCAACTTAGATCACTCAATGCATGAAAACCATGGAAGTTCCGCTTCAACGAAAACGTTTTCAATTTTTACTAGCCATGTTGTCAGCACGTTGATAGGCTGCAAAAGTAGTCATTTTCCGTTGACAATAGTAGGGGAATAAATATTTGCAAACTCTCTGTTAGTTTAAAGCAAAAGTGAAACAAAGACTTATCAATTTTGTCACATGGATGTGCATTCAGAATTTGAAAATGCATTTTCTTGGAATCTACAATAAAATGAATGATGGATTGCTGGGGCTGTTTCAGTGTTGCCGCAGCATCCCCTGTGATGTGGTATCACGCATCATTAATGTTCTAAAAAGTGATTTTCTCCCAATAGATTCCCGTTTCGTTTGTCACATACTCAGTTGCTGTTAAAAATCGACAAAAGTAGTGATCATTTGAAACAATGTCAAGCAACATTTTCGATGTCCCTCTTCTTACGGGGACAAATGTTTCCCTCTTAAGCTTTCCGCCACCAAAAATGGTGTTATCATCAGGTTTTTAATGCTTCGTTCTTCCTCAACAAAACTTTCAGTCCACCGGGACTCATTTCGATAGTTCAAGCTCCATGCCAGGGATTGTCTTGCACCTTGAATCGGCAATGTTCAAAGCGTTGCAAAAATTCGGGATGTAGACAAGCGTCATGGTGAATTCGAAAGTGGGTGTGACAAGAATTCTTGTAGTCCAGCCAGTGGGAAAATATTACTCAATCCTGTGGAAGAAATGATAGACAAAATTACGAAGATTTTTCATTTTAGAATACCGACTAACTTGACCTTTGGTATTACCTGAGGTCTCGTGAATTTCATTTGAAGGTACAGGCAAGTCTTATACAACATCAACGTGTATTCAAGGACCGCATTATATAGCACTGCAGTATAGCTGGTGATTTTATGATTTTAAGCTAGAAGGTGGAGGTTGATGAAACAAAAACTTGATGCAGTGAAGCATTTTTTTACTGAATTAATAAAAGAAAATACAAAGTGAAGAGGCATTTTTCAACTCCCGTTTGGTTCACATTATTATGTATTTAGAATGCTATTTGTCCCAAATATTCTGCATAGTGGAAAGTTGATTTCGGTCTCCGAATTAATTGGCTAGGTACGGGATTCGAGAGAGCTCAAGCTATGTGAGCATTGGTCTGCTCGAACGGACCTTCGGCAAAGACATTAGGATTTGCAACGACTTTATTCAACAAACAACTACGATCACGTGACGTTCCTCGGTCGGAAGCAGTTAGCTTATCCCGAACTAAATCTAGAGATTATTTGTGCATTCTTATCCCCTTGTGGTTCGTCTCAAAATATATAGGGAAAGGAATGTTTCACGTTTCTCACTTACCCATCTCCGTTGACTCAGCCACTTACCTGGTGCATCTTGAAAAGTTACAGCGGTAAATGATGACGACGAATATTCACGTAATACTTCTCTGAAGCCAAACTTATTCATTTCAGCATAGCTGTAGCATTCTCCAACGAACATAGTGGCAAAAAGCAGAGTGCTTTTTCAATACATGTTACACGGAAGGACCCAGAATAGAAGTGGTCAAGCAGTAACGGTGGTATCTTACTGATTTCCACATTGAAGACAAAGTGAATTGCATTTTCCGATTAAAATTTGCAACCTGGGGTGTATGTCCTCGAAATACCGGCCGGTTCTACACCAAAATTTGCCGACCTGTTCTGTAGAACGTAGATACAAATTGTAACTAGATGATTTTGCCTTATAATTTAAACCAAATGTCCTGCACTTTAAGATAAAGTGTGCTGTTCACTCAGCTGAGCTGGAAGACCCTACAGCAGAATGGCACCGGCAATAAATTACGTTGTTTAGCAAAACCACTTTGCGCACGTCGTAGTACGTGCGGACTAAAATGTTCAGTTTGAGATTACAGCCGATAACAAATAATGAAGCTCACATAGTGCTTCGATACACCTAAGGCAAGTTCTTCACAGTGTTCACAAATGGATCAGATCCAGTTGGTGATGTAAACATGTATTCACTTTTCAAACTAAATGCAGTCTTAAGATCAAGACGAAATTTGGATTCAGTCTGTAACCAAAGCGTATCACCATCACTGTGTCAGGTATTTGCAGTTGTGAAAATCTTCCTTCTCTTTAGGCAACCTCGCGTCGCGCAGACTGATCAGTTTGTGAGTTATTTTATGAAGGCAAACTACCAAAAACAGACTAGTCTTTTAGCCTTTGTTTCTTCTTAATTCTCTCACGTCTTCGCGTATACACTCCACATCGCAGACTCTAAACTTGATTAACACAGAACGTATGATTTGTAGTGCTTTTTTTGCTTATCCCACCTTTGCCGCATATTTTATCTTCGTTGACGTTTTATAAAAATGCGAAATGTACTACCGTGCCCCAAAGCTGCGTAAAAAGTGAATGTTAATACCGAAAAAAGATGAAGTACTAGGGTAAGAAGGCAATTTTTCCAGTTCCATTATTCGTTTTCTCGTGACTTGATATTAGCACACCGTGAGTTCCACTGCATGCCAACAGTCAATTTGTCTGTCTAGTCCAACAATAAAATTATCGAGTAGTTTTTGCTTTTTACGAATCATGTTCCCCTGACCTCGTCATTCGCGAACTTGAGACATGTGGCCGGAACCATCAGTTTTTATGGGGTGTACCCCATAATAATTAGGGCTTACTAAATGCAGAGCGAGTGGGCCGGCAACCGCGACCCTTAAACTTGAAGTGACCTAGACCTACGTATGGTCTCATTGGGCAGAGTGCGGTATCGAGCGGAGGAATGCGAGTCGCCATCTACTATCGAAATGGCAGGCGGACCTGGGATTCGAACCTTTTTGGGACAACAGGCCCTTAATCCACCTAGTCATCGCTGGCAGTTACTTCCCAAGTAGATGTGGTTATCATTCGCCCACAGTTCGCCCTATTTGGTATCGTTCACCCGCAGTATGATGGTGACACAATCACTCTCCATTTAGATGTTTGATTTCTATCGTACATATTGTTTACGTCCCGGGTTATAGACTCCTAATTAATGTTAAATTTGTCAGCATGTTACCTGAATCACGTTTCTATCACCCAGGTGTAAAGAATATTATGCTTAACAAAAGATACAGACACGTGATTGACTGCATTACGTGAGAGAACTATCACAGAAAAATCCTAGACATCCGACTTATTTGTGCACCCAGGAAATAACGTCAAATGCGATTGTTTTTTGTCAGCCGAAGATTACATTTTTTGGCATGGGACTGTTTGTCAATCGTTTTAGGATAAAAATCTTATTTAAAAAGTCTCCTTAACAGATACGCATTCAAGAACGGACGCGACAAGTTAGAAGCGAACCGAGGACGTCCGTTTCCTGGGTAGATGTTGGGCTAGCGAATCAGCTTGGGCACGGCTGTCTGGCGCAAGCTTCTTTACCAAACAACTTTTTCTGCATGCGCATTACTCCAGTTATGCTCATCCAATAATTTGGTCTTCGGAAACTGGATTTGCCACGTAGGTCACTATGCGATTAAGGTGAGCAGCACCGATGAACGACAATTAACAATCGATTTGTCCACCTAGTGGGTTGTTCCAAGATGATACTAAGAACCAGATATACCGAATAGTGTTGACCGTTGTAGGTGTGTCAAGCAGATGAATTTTTTGTTGTGTATTTCCTCAAGGTCATCGTATCACCTAAAATCACATCAACAGGCAATCTTAATCAGTCATGTTTTGATTTGGATACAGAAAAGATATTGTTATGCGCAAAATTTATTGTGCAGTCAAGGTGTGAAAAGCGAACTATCAGCTAGGAAATTTCATCTCTTCAGTCCAAAGCAAAAATGCCTCGGAGAAAATATCATGGTGCGCTGGACTTCTCATTTTACGGCACCGAGGCAATAAATTCTGGTGAAGACGTAAATGGTGGTAGTGTAGCAAACCCTTTTCTTACCCGGGACCGCTGGTAGTGTACAAACATTTTCTGGACAAAGCGTATTCCATTTGAAAGTACACGGTGTCCTATCCTAAGAAAACAGTCCTCGATGACCACAGAGACAAAATATGGCCTTGTTCTTCAACGAAAACAGATCGTTCTAACTTGCAACCGTGCGCAATTTAAATAAAGCCAGCTTTTGAAACAGTGATGGGGAAACGTGCTCACTGTTCATTTCATCATTTCATGCATACATTTTACTTCGGTCGTTGTTTAAACTGTTTGCTCTTAACATAACCATTGCCTACATACCGTGATTTTAAAATTCCAATGACATCAAGCAGTATACCGCTACATGAAAATTCTCATAATAAGTTCACGAATATAATCAACCCTGTGAGAAGCAAATGTGTGCACTTTGGAAATATCGCAATGGATACTGTGGAACATTGCATTGCACAAATCTAAGGAGGCTCTATATGTAAGAAAAGCCCAATTATTCAATTCCAGTATCGTTCTGGAAAGCGTAAAGCTTAACACACTTCCTAGTGGGGATGAATTTTCTATCTTTGAAGTTAGTCTTCTCCTAGCTATCCGGCAGCATCTTGTTTCTTCCGACTAAATTTTAAAACATTTTAAAATGATCATTGCTTTGGCCAGCTCCATTAAAAACTAAACCGAAAAGGGGACCTAGTAAGGCCAGGTAGTTACGTTGCAAACATCGAAGGAAACTGTTTACCATGAAATAATTCACCATGTGATATCATCGCTCAACTGACCATTAAAAAAACCATGGAAGCACTGCTTACTTCTAGCAGCCGTAACATTCCTCACTTGCAAATACCACTGGAATCGAGATCTATAGCATGAGATAAGCCCAACTTTATCATCAACTATGCAATATACTTCATATTACACAGGGTCCATGATGGCTTTCCGTTTGCTTATGCGGTCACTTTAAACGAAACAGATCAAACAAAATCCTTACGCTTCATTGCTGCCGGAGACTAGAATTGATATCCCATTGATCGGATACGATAGAACGGCCAAAATCCATGGTTCACTCTATGTAAATGACTACAATGTTTTGTCTGTTACAGTAAGACCCAGTTATCCCGATCTGACAAATGAATCACTTAGACTTCTTTTCGAATCCATTCAAAGTCAAATTTTGCGGCAAGTACTCGTAAGAAAGCAATGATTATTTCAAGGGGTAAAGGCGACCACCACTTTCCAACTTATTCCATTATTTGGATGTTCTACCCTTATGTTATCCTCAAAACAATTGATAGTAACTTAACTGTTTTCTGCCGTCCACAAGAATCACTTTAATATAGCCCATCTAGAATCTCATCTTGGTTTGAATTACTGAAACAGTAAAATAACGCATTAGTTTAGCCAACGTTTTTCGGCCGTTAATAGAACCATAAACAGCTATACTGAAAGTCTAGTCTTCTGAGAGTTCCTTCTTATTCTATTCGGGGTAATTTTAAATCTCCCGTCATTAGTGAGTGATAATTCCGCAGACAAGGATCCGTGAAGGATCCGGGTTCTAAGACAGTTTTATTTGTTCAGAAAAGAGACTCAAGTGAACAGTTGCCAACTTGACTGAAATAAAACAGTGCATTATGCCACAACATCATCCATATCACGTGCACTGTTACCGTGAAGTCCGATGGTTTGCCACTCGAATCTAGATATTTTGATAAACTGTTTACTCTGGCAGTCCCGTCTAGATCTCTGTCTTTATTTTCGACACAACTCTGGAAACTGGATTACCTGTCAAATCAGATAGACAAGGACAGCTTCAGGACCCTTTTTAGCGGCCGAGACATTTCGGCTGGAGCACGTTTTGTTTTTTGGTCCGCAAAATACCCTCTCACATTCACTTCGAAACAAAAAGTTTTCTCTACCATATTTACCTGGAGTTGTGGAGTATGTCGCCAGCTAATGCAAACCGAAATGAGTTTGTCAAAACTAAAGGCTTTCAGATCGAGGCAAACTCAAGAGAACGATACAAAATATCAGTTCGTAAGTTAGAATTATTTGCTCAGATTGGAAAAAGGAGCCCTTAATTTCCTCGTGAAGTGGGTAGCTCGTGGCAAAATGAACGTTCTGTCAGATGACATTTTTTCCGTTCGTTTGTTTTTACTGTCGAACAATACCATCTTGTCAGCGGGGAATATCAGTCGTCCAGGAAAACCTAATAAGCGTACAATCTTTTCTTGAATTGCATATTCCCACATCATGATACATTCGCTAAAGAAAAAGAGAAAAACTATCCTGTTCCTATGCACCAAGATGCCTACGGGTGGCCTACAAAGTGTAGAATTATCTAAATAGTGAGGAAAAGTCAGGAAAGTGTCGATAAAAACAATGACCAACTTTGAATACGAAGCTGATTGTCCATCTACCATAGACGCGAACATGTTTTTACGGGATGATATCACCCCCAGGATACCCAAGTCAATTCTGATGGGAACAATAAGATTAGAATCTTTAGCGTTCCAACTAGAGAAGGGCACCGAGCAAGAATGTATAAGATGGTAAATTTAAAAAAAACGGTTTTTTCAAACTTGAAAGGCCAAAACCTGGTTTAACCATTTTGCAGAAATCAAGATTATAATATTCTATCTAAAACGATTGCAAGTACAAGTTATCAGGCAGATGGATCTGCACGAGTGCGATTGTTACCACGTGAGGGAAGCTTAAGGCCACTATAGGGTACCAAGCTGAAAGCTGACGAGATCCAGTCACCGTGTTCGCTAGTATTACCTTGTAGAACCAAAGGAACTGCACCACTAATTTAGAGAGGATAAAATTTGTAAAGAATGTTCGAATATCAGTGAGTTCAACAGAAAGCTGTCTTCACTCACCCTGGGCGTTATCGACAGATGTGTCCCGACAAGCTTCTGGTTCTAGAATACTGGAACAAGCAGGTAAGCAAAACAGAAAATGAAAGGCGTGGCATTTGTGGATTGCAAACGACTTCGTTGGCCTGGTTCACTAAAGTGAGTCCGAATTCACACCCAGGAATATTCTGAGTTCTTTGCTTTTGCCATTATACTAGGAAAATATTATATAGAATCTAGAAGCCCGGGAAAATGACATGTATAGATTATGAAATTGTATTTCGACACAAGTCGGAAAAATTTTCGAAGCAACCTTATGCAATAAATCGAAACATTTTGAATTGGGCTAAACGAATGAAATGAAAACTGCATACATATCGGGAAAAACTTCTGCTCGTTATTTGAGTCGGTTTTTGATTTTCACCTATTGCTCTCCTAATGGGTGACACTGGGTTTTTTATTTTATATCACAGGTTGAATTTTCCTTAGAATTATTGCAAGCAGTAAAAATGTAGATGATTCCCTAATAAAAACGATTTATATTCTAATTATTCACTGTAAAATGCGGGACCAAATGTAGCGCACAGCGAATTGAGTTAAATCAAGTCAACTGACACGTTTCTTCTGACCAATGAATACTTCTATCTCCCCAAATATGTCTGCATTTCTACCGCTTATCATTAGGGGTTTACTTATTGAAAGTTGCTGAGCAACAGTCTTCACCTCCTTTCATTTCTGATATTGGGCTTCTGTGATTAAAGTATGGTTCGTTTGTCTGGATATCCGATTCACCGCAAGTTCAACTAGCCGACCTTGAAAAATGTATGAAAATCCGACGAGTGAGGCTTCTAACTGGCAAACGACTCTGATTTGGCCCATCTTTACAAGTCCCAAAACTTGATTTGCCCTAATCAATTGAATATAACGAACAAGTGCTCTTGGACTTTAACTGGATTATAATGCACGTCGTATCAAATTGTCTATTTTGGCTACATTTGTTCCCCTATCCGCTCTCTCCGTTTACTGTGGAATGAAGCTCTGAAGCCGAGTGCGTTCTGTAAGTTCTTTATTTACCGGTTCTTGGATGTCAGACAATTATATACCTTAAACCTGGCGAACACTTCTTCCTAGGATTTGATTTATTCCTTACTAGAATATCGAAAATATGAAGGCGTGGCTAGCGTCAGCTAATCCATTTTCATCAACCGCAAGACCTATGTTAGTTAGCTTTTCACAAACACGTGGAAGACGAAGATGGTTGTGTATCGCATAAAGCTGCCTCATTTAGCTTAACAAATGCCTGATATTTGACCATCTGGTTGGACAACATTAGATGGATATTAGCTGTCATTTACTGTCGTATATCTCGTCGGGCATTTCATCATCCCTATTGGGGTTATTTTTATGTGGCGCAGTAACTTGCACGTAACCAGTGCCCCCGATACCGAACGCACAGAGAATTGGGGAAGAAACCACGAGGAGAAGCTCATTAATTGCGCCGATTATCCCTTAGCATGTTCATACTCAAAAAGAAGAATCGACTTTGTGTTTTAGAGCCGTTTGTTGCAAGATGACTAATAGTAGGTGCAACAAACAGTGACCAATTTACGTTTATCTCATATCTGAATGAACGAATACTTCTCACAAAAAATAACGATATAGTGTAAAAATCATTGCACCGTAAATAATCAACGGTAATACAGTGAGATTCAAAAAGTACATATGCTAACTGTTATACATTGATTGTCTCCCAAACTACCTGGCTGGTTTTATTCCCAAAAGTGGGCAGTATGCCCCTTGAAACAACCGTCAGGAGTTTACCAACAGTCATTCTTCACTGTTTAACCAACTTTTTGAAGTCAAACACTGGTTGCTTGGATTGAGCGGTACTTTTTTTATATCCAAAAGTGAAATTCAGGTTATCGTGTAAGGGAAAGCTAAACTAACAAGTAGTTTTCAGTACCTTTTTGTCAAAGCAAATCGGAGTTTCATGAATCTCCGGAATCTTATAAGTGTGTCTTCGGCTTTACTGTCTCCGGCCACGGTCATCGTGGATGACTTTGAGAAAAACCTGGAGCTGGGCTCGCAATGGTAGGAATTGGAATTAACAGAATATCACGTTTGCGTCCAACGGGAATCCGCTGAATGTATAGAATGGAAATGCGCACATATGATGAGAGTGATTGGAATCACAGCATAATCAATCTTTTATTACTGTCCTTAATAATCATCCGTCAATCTACATCAATTCACAAAGGGAGACGCGGCGAAACTTAGACCGTCGATTTCATAAAACAACAACTTGTGTAAGGATGCAAAAACCGTACGCCATGACGTAAACCATTTGATCAGCAATGCCTTCATAATCAATAGTTGTAGTGTCTAGGTATTTCTGTCGGTGGCCGTCGAGTGGTTAGGTGTTTGACGCCACAAAAGCGGTCAGAGGTTCCAGTCCCGAATCCGCTGACCATTTTGATGGTCGATGACAATTTGCTATAGCTTGGACCGTCACCGCCTGTGACTTATTTGGGCCCTAAAATGTTCTATTTCACTCCTCGTCCTCCATGTTGTGGACCCTGTCGGATATGAGGTATGTTCCATCTACCATAATTAATCTCAAGGTGTGTCACAAAAAAAGTAAATCATATTATTTACACCAAAAGCAGCTTTGTGCAATTAAACCGATAATGAATCTATTGATGAGTGCTAAAGAAGCGGCCTTGGTTTTTATAAACCTTTCCATCGATCAAACAATGTTAAGTAAATGGAACAATGTGGATATTTCTTCACTTCTTTTATTTAGTAAGAAGCGAAATGCTACATTTCTGAAAGGAAGTTGCTGTCGTTGTCATTCCACTAACGAACCGATTTCAACCATATTTCGTTTGGTTGAAAACTTGAAAAATAAGGTTATTGTGTTTTCTAATTTTGTTTTCACTACAGACTCCATAGCTGGAAACGTGCTGCAATTTTTTAATTCATTTTCATGCATTGTGGAAAAATATCTTGGAAGATATTTTGTTCGAAGACGTCATCTTATCAGATTTGTTTCCGTTCCAGTCGCTAAAATCTGAACCAGACATTTTTTCTTAGGATTTTTAAAAAACAATTAGAAAATTATTTGCAAAGCCATAATTTCAGCCGAAGTGGCGGATGAGCAGGTCGATAAAATCGGGGTATTATTAGCAACGCGATTTTTGTAGTTTCACATAGAACAAAAGAATTTCGCACAACACTCCTCCCATAACGGTACCACCAACTGGTCTGTCTTTTCTGCATTTCAAGTTTCCATTCTTTTTCCACCCAGCGTCGCACTCGTTCTATACCACTAGTGTGTTCGTGAACCATCTTCAAGCAGAATATTTTTTAGGATAAGTCGATGTAAAACAACATGTATCCTAGTTCTGACGGTCGTCCTTGACTAACCGATTAAGTGTTCACAAATCCCTTTTGGGATTTATGAGTAGATTTGTCATCCGTGAACAATTCTAGTGAAATGAGATTCCGGTGCCGAAATCAGATCAAAACTATACATGTATAAGGCTGGCTAAGCAGAAAAGTATCGGGCCAATGCGTCCAATGAGCGGCAAAAATTAAGACTGGCATTCTTCGCGGGATATCTATCATCTATTCATAGTACGCAGCTTATTTTTGATAGCCGTCAGCAGTCACCGTGTTGTTAACTTTCATCGATGGTCAGCTTTTTTCTTATCCATGTCCTGTATTAAATGGATCGAAAACAGTAACTACGGTAATTAGAGTCCGGGGTATGACCGGCATTGTTGGTCGAAAATGATAGCACATAAGAGCCCCAGTTTTGTCGATAGTTACTTGTTTCTATTTGCCGATGGTGGGACAAAACACAAGATTTAAACCTAAGGACTGCGATGTCCGTAGAGAACCTCTGATACCTGAAACAAGGCATGTTGCCGCTTTTCAATCTTATATACATGCTCCTGGTTGAAATGACTGACTGGAGAACCAAATTTACACCGATAATGGACTCAGTGCTACCTATTATGAATGCACTAGAATGAGAGCAAATGGAAATTTCTGGTTTGGTTTAAGATTTCCCTTCTTCGTACCACAATCCATTTGTTTGAAATGCTTGCCAGAAAATCACTTCCTATACATTTTGACAATCAAAATGTGTTTAGTGGTTCCCGTGCTTGATATCAAAAGGACTTATGCAACCATTCGCTAGACATTCTTCTATGTTTGCCATTTAGACTGATTTGCATTTGCGAAATTGTGCAAGGTCCTCATCTAGTGAACGGTAAGTGTAGCAATGCGTCAATGAGAAACTGAGAAAAAAATTGTTTTACGCTAATAGACGGAGGAGTGATTTATATATCATAATGTCTGTTTTGGTATGCTAAGCTGACAAGGTCCATAAGCAGAGAAAAAGTATGCCTTCGCGATAGAGACCTTAAGCTGACCGACTTATGCTTTTTGACGCATTTACAATTGCCGAGTTGGAACTATTTGTGTTAAATGTCCTCTGAAGAAGCATTGCTCTTGTTGGTCTAGCAATCACGTTTAACGCACAACTTCGAACCCCTGAACACCCCGAAGTGTTCATAGTGGGCCAAACGTTTTCATTCAGTCTTGAGCCTGATTCGTCTAAATTTAATTGAAATAGGACAAACAGACTGTTTTATTAGATGAAAATTGACGTGATCCAGAAAGAGTACCATTTGCAAAGCGTTTTTGAGTTTTCGCACTTGATAACATACCTGGGAAATTTAGTAACTAGTCAAAAATTTGATGAATACGCAGCCTTCCTTAAAACCGATTTTGGATAGTTGAACTGTGTCTAGTGGTGGCATGTTCTGCTGACAGTGTCAAATATCAGTTCGTAGCTGCTTCTTACGAATAGCATTGCTATTGGCTATTTCATTTCGTTGTAAATACTGCCAATCGGTGAGTAAATATGCGGAACATATTTGGATTTTGCTTGGCTTTCCACTCACTTTGAGAAGATCGTTGAGTTCCACGAATAGCGTATTTACTTATCTATTTACTTCCATGATTCGTTCTGACTAACCTATTCTCAACATCGAAATCTCTCAAAAATCTGTGGGACTATCAGGAATGAATTATATCAAAGAAAAAATTTTGATTACCCAGTGTGGCAGCTTTTGTATGGTTGAACCGATATAGGCTAACGTGAATAGTTGATTAATTCAGCAATCATGTTAAGTGTCCCCAATTTTACCTCAATATTTTTGCTGATTATAGGCGGTGCATTTTCTCACACAGATTAGATTAGATTTTGTCCCAGATAATAGACAAATTGAGTGAGATGAGTGCACATATCAATCAGGAAACGGGGACGAAAAAAGTATGTATGCCATCTGTCCGGAAAGTAACATATTTTCTTGCTATTCTCGTTTGTCTGTCCTCTGAGGCGTTGCAAGAAATACATTTTGAACGCGAGGTTAATTCCCTGGATCAGAAAATTTTATTCCATTTTCGTCAATTTGCCATTTGGAATGAGAGAATAGCGAGAATCTTGCGTATTTGTTGGTGTTTAACCATTGTCGTCCATACTGATCGTCAGGCCAACCAGCAAGGTGATATTTGCGGTGATAATCGCTCTCAGCATCAATTTGGCCCAAAAAACAAATATACCCTATTCTTAGTCGACGTTGCTATCCAACTGTAATGTATAGATTGTCTGATTAGGCATCAGTCACGCAATGTACATATATTGTTGGAAAATACAGAAAAGCAGTTGATACGTTACATTGTGCTCCGGTGAAGGGTTTTTCAGAACTAGTCTGACAAGTGAGCAGCACCGAAATTACCGATTTCAACGCAGGCATTTTGGTCGTTTCACATGAGAAACACCATTATCAATTCTTCACTATTTAGCTTTAGTATCGTGGATCTTTATGCTGTGAAATAATCCGGCAAAAGTTTGGTTACGTTAATGTTACCTTGGCGCTGCAGCCGAAATGACGAGACTATATCAGTTAACGGATTTTAGACAATGGAAAACAGTCGATGAAAGGAAATATCGTAGGTTATTATTATTCGAATAATTCTAAGCTGAACCGAATTTCCAATAAAAATATTGTGTTGAATAAGAAATCTACTCAAGCGTTGTTCAAATAGAAGTCGACGCGACGATCCGGGGTCAAGCCGGTGACTTCACCTTACCGGGCAGACGATCCGCCTGTGAACCACCACTGGACACGGCAGTCGGAAGAAAATCATGTAGGTGAATATCCACTATTCCAGTGATACATAGGAATTGACGTTGTTTTAATCACTCTGTCACTCTCGTCATTCACCTCCCAGTGGATGCAAACAGCATAACTCAACAGAATGTGTACGTGTCAACTAATCATCATTTGCTTTGAAATTGCACTAGGGATCACATATTTTGTAGGATAAAACATTTTCCCGACAGGAAGAATGAATCCGGTTCAATTCCAGCTCGTGACTTTCACTTTTGGCCTGGTAATGCCTAAGAGGATTTCCCACATCTGGCTCCTTATGCCACTTCAAAACAACTGGAAACGATCTGTGTCGGTGACTTTAATTGATATCAGGATGATGCGCATAACCGCTTGAATGAATAAGATAAATGGCAAACGTAACAACGCATTGAAGATCTGCGATCATACATTTATTGTCACAACAACTCATCTACGGTCTAGGTTGAGATGAAGTATTTAGTACCCTTCAGAGTTTCACTCAGTTCTTCTGAAACGTGTTGCTCACTGGTGCTGAATACGTCAACGGTGTACGGCTGAGATGCAAAATCTACCGTCCTGGACTTCCAAATCAGGTTATATTTAGGTGTGACAAATTCTTCAGGTTGAATAACCCTTTCCAAACTGTTTCGATGTGTGCTCTGAAAGGCGTTGCAGACAGACCCAGGATTAGTACTCAGTTATTTCAGCTGCTAGATGGATTGGTTCCCCAAAACTTCCAGTCCTAAACATTTGCCTGTCGTCCCATCATGATATAACATTCAAGAATCGCGTCGGAGGACGATGTGTTAACGGAAGTCTCGGGTCTGACTATAGATACTCAAAAGAGTTAATAGATCATTGGGTTTTGTCAAACCAGACCTGTTGAAAGACTCTTGCAGGTGTGACATTTAGGACCAATAACACTTATGCAGCTATCATCCGACCTAATCTACCTGAATATTTTTGGTCTGTAAACGTTTGGACCTTTTGAATGATTTGCAATATAAATACCGTTTTGTTTTTCTAACTTTTTTCAATAATAGACGGAATTTTGAGAAATACATTGACGTTTTTTCAAATGCAATGGCGGAAATAAATATGCAACAATTTGTCAAAAATTCAGTTACACATTCCCAGACCACATGTTGAACCGCGTGCTATATCATATGATTCAAAAAATTATTTTTTTTGGCCTGGGGGTGGGCACCCAAATTTATTACCTCGTTTTATCGCATTCCCTGGGATTCTGATCACTCCATGACCATAGAATTCACAATTTCCTTACGGGCAACCAAAATTCTCACGCATACATTAATGCATTTTACACTAGACAGGCGATCTCTGGCTTCGCACTGGATCCATGACAAATTTCTCCCCATGTGAACGGTAACCTCGTTTTCGACAAATTCAACGATATATTTTCTTCCGTCCATATTGGTTGGGCGATAAATCACAAAAACGTCTTTTTTTGTCTAACAATGTGGGAATAACACAGTTGCCATTTTGTTCAAAATGAATACAAAGATCGATGAGAACGGAACATTAACGTGAAATACGCATACGTTTATAACAAATAATCTGCTTAGTTGTTTGACTTTATGCTACCAAACAGAAGACGGAAAAATGAAGGCATTCGTTAATGTTACAGAGTAAAATCATCTTTTAGATACACGACAAGGTAGCACGTGCTTCAGTCCATATGAAGGGAAATCTGCTCGACTAAAATTTGGTTGGATTCAGTTTCGTCCGTTTCGCTGCTTGTACCATTTGCAAATTAAATGATCCAGCTAAACTTCGTCCGCTTGTCAGCCGATTTCGGAGCCACCGTAGTTGCATTAGGAAAGGTCTGAGACCGAGCAAAAGAACATATTTCGTGATGATTTACGGGCTTCATCGCTTGCAGTGGAAGTGGCCTGTGGCTATTTCCCTAATAAATCACAAAAATAGTCCGAACCATTGTATCCTCTCAGATAACCTTCGTTTGCTTTTGACGAGAGTAAAACTAAGTCCAAATAAGTTCGCACATGACAACCGCCTGTGGAGGCCAAAATGTTGGCTTTTGATCATACCCAAAGTAGGCTTTGTGTCGTGAATAGGCACATTCCTGTGAAATCGTTGCTTATTTGTCATGGATGAGTGTAATGATCACACTGATTCTCAAATTGTGACCAACAGAACTATTAGAATATTGCCAGAAGGCATGAAACACGAAGATGATCTCGCAAACCAGCTCAACTTGCATTGTTTTCTTCAATGCCCAATATTAGACGTTTTTCTACTACCCATTGTTTCTTTATTTTCTTCTAGAAACAACCGTGAATGATATACAGCCCCGTAGGAAATACACAAAAACTGTTTACGCATTCAAGAAAGTCCGGTAATTTCAAAGGACCGTCGATTTTACGTTCCAAGCAAGCTGTGTACCAGCTACTAATGAACTTGATGTACAGGTGCCTCGCAGGGTATTCGTGCTTCTCACATATATCGTACAGCGTGGGTGTACAGTCAGGATTGCAATGACGGCAGTCATAATCCAAAGCAACTGAGACTTAATTGGAAATATTGTTCTTCTGAATTGATGAAACACGAATGCAGTTAACTTGTAACCTGGACATAGCAACTGTTTATTTCACATAAGTTTAGTGATTCTCAAATAGTGAGGGAGATTGCGTCATTCATCACATTATGACTGTTAGAGCCGAATAGCAGATAACCTGTTTTTCTATGCTCCAAATCCATTGAGAATCACCTGGGATAGACTAGGTCTTCCGATCGTTCATTTAATATCATTGATTCCCGTCCCAGTTAGGACGCAATTACAATACACTGAGGATGGTTTGCAAAAATGGTAAAACGGATCGCCACAGTGTTTCCACGTTGACGTGAGCACGGGAGCTGCATAATGAAACATGTTTCAAGCATCCTAACTCAACCATGATCGACGAAATCAGGATCTGCTAAGGGTGAATTGGAAAAATAGTTAGTCTCGCAAATGTAGATCACTTTACTTGTCTCGACCATGGGAAAACTGTTCCAGTCATTCCTGACCTCAATAAAAGTGAACCAGATCACGGCCAGATGTCACAAGAACAAAACCACACCCTGCTTTTAGTCTTTTTCGAACGAGGGATGAATGGACTCAGATAAAAACAATCGCTGGAAAAATGTAGAGATATCGAACGAAGACATAAGTAAAAATACTCAACCGTTGCCCACTAAGTCATATAGAAGAAGACGAGTCTGTGAAGGCTCTCAAATTTTCCATCTGTATTCCTCATTTTTGCTGGAGGAAAATATTAAAAACAAGAACGATTTAGACGATCGATTGTCTCCGGCATGCAAATCGATGCACTTTACAACTGGTGCTGGAATTATCACCAAGTAGCACATTTAGTACAACTGTTAGGCAAAGGCCTTAGCAGAAAAATCGATTTTCCAACCCTTATAGCTATTCGGTCCCTTTATCATGAAATGGAAATGGAAATGGGCAGTCCAATTTGTAAAAATTAAAAAAACTAGCTTACTCGACTCATCGTGTAAACAATAAACAAAATAACGTACAGGGAGTCACACAGATGTACCCAAGGAAACGGTTCAACAAAGTTCAGAGTTAATACAAAATCTGCAATCCATATTTTCCAGCTCAGAGTTCAGGATTTAGTGTTGTATTGAAAGCGGAATTCCGTGGCTGAGAAGCTTGGTGGTTGGATTGCGCAATCTCACATCAACCAAATAATTTGAATAAACCCAGTAATTTTCCTAAACCTAGTTTCGTTAGTTTCTAATCCCATTTTTTGACGGGCTTGTTCTATGTTGTCCGGTAGAGTTATCAAGTGCGAAAAACCACATCGAGACTTGCTTAGCTACAATTAGAATCAGTTATGAATTGCCTATTCCTGTATGTACTTGTTAATAAACAAACTGGCGACATTTAAAAGATGTGGCGTTGGTACCTGAGTAAGATTTGAGTCATATGATGCTCGACTAGTACGTTCATGCTTCATAGTTCTATGTCATTTCAGTAGCAAATTCAGAAAAAAGCACTGAACTGCTAAATGTCAAATTGGAAATGAGAACAAAGAGCAGCGGTAAATGTCGCTTACCTTTGTTACATCTCATTGGCCAACTGATCGCATCAGTTTCCAGCCCACGATTGGTCACCTGTCATCCTACACTGCCTGCAAAACGTGAAATCATACAGATTTCAGTCGCTCGTCATACGCACTAATAGAAGCACTGGGTCTGTCCCAGTTCTTTCCAAACGCAGTGTTAGAAGACAGGCGGACAAACATGGGCTGACAATTGCTACGATCAGTTAGCCAGCGAGATGCACCAGAGGCGTGCAAGATTCGTCGATTTCGTTGCGTCCTTTGTTGGTTCCAGACTGAATGGCACCCTGTTCTTGATCTTAAACGGAAGATGCATGACCTGCGCTTTAATTACTGCTCGAATTTGAATATTTTGCCATTTCACTGTCAAACTTGCTCAGGTAAAGGCTAAGTTGTGAAAGATGCAGGTCAATACGACAAGCAGACCGGAGTGCTCATTGTTCCATCATCAACCAAGTCTCGGCTTTACTCTGCAGAATATTGCAAAGCTTTCAAAGATAACAGAATGTCTAAAGATTTTCTGATAATTGTTTTGTTTCTGGTGGGTTAATCTGGATAGCCAATGTTATGGGCCCAAGCCTAGTTTCCTTTAGGGATGCTCATCCAATCAAAGAGGAAAGTTTGTCTTTTGCTTATTCTAAAATTTAAAAGGCAATATGTACATCAATAACTAATTTCAGTCCATCGTATCTTACCTTTGCCAACGTAACCAGCCATCTGCTTCGTTAAACTGTTAACCCTCGATGAATTTACACTTTTAGAAAGTTTCAAATTTTGAATTAGGGTTGACGCTTTTTCGACACTTAACGGTTTATCTTTGCGGTTGGCACCGTTGCCCGATAGTCAGTGGTATCAATCCATTCTTATGCAGAAGAACCACGAGGAACACTGAATTTACTGCAAAATCGTATCCAGTTCCAGTACAGTGTGAGAATCTATGACGTGATCGATTGGCTTACTTGATGCGGTTCTCTTTGTCACGTGCTCCTCCAAATCTGTTCTTAACCAAGTAGCCACATGTTTAATGTGATATCGCATGTTTTCAAGAATTCCCTTAGGATGCTGATTTCGACAAGCCTACTTTACAAGTAGTTTTTGGGAGAGGTCTCAACGGGTTGGTCCTAACAGCCTTCTGTTCGTGTGCTTCTGTTTTCCTGTTAGCTCTAATGATCTTTTGCTATTAACGCGTGTTGCTATAGACTTGCTCCTTATTGCTCTTAAGCTACGAAGAAATGTCGGGGTCCGATTCTCTCCACTCCTCGTAGTAAGGTAAACTTCACTTCAGAAGTTAATACTTGACAACGTTTAACAGCAGGCACATTAAAAGAAATCGATGCAGTTATTAGTACGAATGAAATTGTTTAAGTTTGTCGGCTGTTTAGAACCTGCAGATGTTGGCACAATAATGGTTTAAGTCAAATACGTAAGAATTAAGGTTGGGTGATTGCCTCGACTAGATGGAAATAAACAGCACGGGGTCTTGACTACAAATCTTTACCCTAAATTTCCTTTCTTTGTGGTTTTCCTAAGCTAAACGTTGTCCGTAGACAAAGCATGATAACACTGAGTAAGCTCAACTAGGCGAAGTTTCGGTTGCACTCCACATGTCGGGGGGCTTTGGTGATTTGTCGCTCCAGCTTTTGGTGCTAGAGACTTCCAGGTCTGCGTGAGCAAAATTGATCCATAAGACCATATCGAAGCAAATCTAGTCGGATTGACTTCTCCAAACTTCCACTGGCTCGATCCAGCTTCCAGTGAGGGAACTGGCCGCTGATTGCAATACACAAAAATTCAGGCATGGTCTTAATTTGTTGTCTCATTGGACGGACTCATAGCGTGGGCTCCCCAAGCTGACTGTTTCCTTGTGTTCTTTATGAGAGGAACTGTGCGTGTATTCTGATCCCAATAGCGCTTTCAGCCAGGCGGCGCTTACAAGGCGGTGTGCCACCAGACATTTTCTACTTGGTTACTGACTTGATTTAGTTCATCCGCACTGCACATTCATTCTACTAATTACAAGGATAAAACCCGATCTTCCAGTAAAATAAGAACGACTCAGATCATTTTCAGTATTGATACCCTCAAGAACTAGTTTCACAAATCTCATCTAAAACTAAGCAATTTGCTATATTCTATTGCACACCCATTTCACTAAAATGTCATTTGGTAGAATTGGTCTGTGACGAATACCCACACGCAACAAAGAATGGAGAAGACTAGTGCGACTTCCAAAGCCTTGTTTATTCATCTAATTATGTCTTGTAAGTATGCATTATGTGTATTGATTAGTCTCAAAATGAATCTTCAAAAGTAGTTATTTCTCACTCCCCTGTCTAATTTCAGATTCGTCCAGTACAATGTGTATCTGCGCTCCCGCAACCAAAGCAACCCTTTACAACTCCAGTCCCAGTCCCATTTGTCACCTGATTTGTGTAGTCTTGCTACTTCTGTTGCCATTGGACGAGGCGCAACTCAGTGAGACTCCAGACAAATCAAATAGCAGTGCGTACCAATTTTCTTTCCTCATTCTTCTGCCATAGAAACAATTCTGTTGACATGAAAAATACAAGTAATTCATCTCCAGCTTTTGGTTCTACGAAATATCCCGATAAAAATGCACTTTAACAACTAACCTTGTTCATTATTGTGATCAACATAGAACTACCGCCACCGCTGGCTAATTACGTGAAATTCGTCATTTATACCAAAATATTTTGAGTTCAGGCATCATGGAGTAATTTGCACCTCAACAATACCTGTCACGCTGGTAACTGGTTGGAAATTAAATTGAAACAAACATTCTGAATCGCGTTGTTTATAAATGAGATTTGCTGACATCTAGCTCGTCTCGGTTAACTCTTCCGGAACCAAGTCTGTAATAAAATACGTCCGCCATCGATTTTTTTATTGTTTAGTAGTAGTAATAGTAGTTGCAGTAGTGGTACTAGTAATATAGCATAGCAGAGTGCATTTGCGATACGTTTGACTTAAGCGATATGTGGTTTTATATGACACGGTTAATTTACGATAATGTTTCGAATATGGATATGGAACACCAAAGACAGGTGGCAGTAAGATCCTGAGATGAGGAGAAAACAAAATGACCATTTGAGATAATCATGATGGGGCCGGGTTTGGAAGAGCAACGATGGGCGGACGTTTGAGGCCGTCCAAATGATCAAGTATGCCATGCTTGGCTGAATTTAGCCCTTTGCGAAATCGCTTGCATTGATGGGTTGCCTAAATTATTCCTCTTCAGTCTTCTTTGAGGTACGATGGTAGTATTAGCTACGTGCAGGCGTAGAGGTGTGTTAGCATTGCTACATTCATCATGGTCATTCGGCAGTGAGGTAAGGTCCGATAAACCGTTGGATGTTTCCCCCCTTTTGGTTGACGTTGACAGCATAAGTTCGTGTGTTGAGAAAGACAAGAAATCAATAGTCCACATCAGATCCACGCAGTCAACCAGCAGCAGTTTTCATCTAAGCGTTCACTTGGCGTCTTGAGAACGGCAGCAGTGGCCGAAACGTCGGCGAATTTTGACATCCACTAGCTATCCCTTTTATCGACATAATTAAAACAACACAGTAAGTTGATTTTCCATTACTCTTCATATATCACGGGGGCCATTATGAGATGCACTGACGACACGGATTCCAGGGGACTTCTTGGGATAATTTGATGTAACATATTTCGGTGCATTCAGTGCATTCCACATGAAAGCTTTCACAAGAAACAAGGAAGTTATAAACAAACAAAAAATAAGTGCAAGCAAACCTCCATGCTCAAATTTAGTGTAATTTAACTTTGATATTGACCTGAATGTTTCTAAATCAATATGGTTTACCCCTCAGTCTCACCAAATTATGTTCAACAGGATGTTTTTGACTTCGTTCAAGGGGGAGAGGGGGCGAGACGCGATTTTTGAATGCATTTAGTTGAAGTCATGCAAGAATTTTGCAAGTTAATCACGTAGAGAAACAAAACGTTGCCACTTAAATGATAACTTCCTGTCCTGAAATGGTTAGCACAGTGTAGTAAAAACGACTCGTCTCAGTATAAACGTGTTGGTTTGGGGTACTCTCGCAAATGATTTGCGAAGACCGAACTTCCCCGTGGCAATTCGTTTGATTTATCACAATGACAGGATTATCGGGAATGGTGTACGCGAATGTAAACCAGGCCGAGATCATCGGCCATGTACAGGAGTATTCTGAGACTGAACATATATGGAACAAATGATTTCAGGAGACAGACATAGCACATTTGTTATCAGACAAGTGACAACAATTCGTAGATGGATTATTTTCGCAAGCCATTGTTTAAAATAACCGTATGTATCGGTATGGATCGAGCTAAATAACCACTCATAGTTTGTTTTGACAAGCTCTAAATTTCCATTTTAATTCCACAATGTTTAAAATAATCACTCCACAAACTGTAGTAACATCTTGGAAATAGAGTGAGAACAAACATTTAGCCATTGCACCATTGAATAATGATTTTAGCTTTATATTTTACGCTTTAGTACATTGTAGAATCTGCTTTTCAACAGCAGCAACACATTTCTCATTTAGTCAGTCCTTTTTATTCGTATTATCATAGAAACACTATATTCTTATTTTTACGGAAGAACACCGGCAAGAAACTGTTCAGTTTTTTCTTTTAATGGTGTCTAAGTTGATTTTCAGTGGTTTAATAATGTTTAGTTAATAATTAGGTTACCGATAGGATCACACCAATCCCAGGTTTCCCAGAAATTCTGTGGATTTTCGAAGACACTGATGAACGCCTTAGAAACATGTTATGCATGGAGGCGTGCCTTAAAGTTTGTTCATGTCGTCAGCTGAAGTAAGTCCTGGGTCACATGACATCTTTGATGACATCGGCCGGTTATGATCAGCTACACAAAGTGTTTAGTTCGTCTGCATTCCCTTACCATTAGGTGCTAGGTTATGATATGCACCTAACAGTTCGAGAGGGGCTTCAGAAGCCACCATACTGAGCTGACAAGCTGTCAAGTGAAAATCTAGTTTTCAGTTTAGTTTGAACAGGAAACACATAAACTGGTCTAGCTTGCGTGCTAGACGCCTCACATGAAAAACCTCAAAGTTTATTGAAAATCAAACCTATTTACTTTAGTAACACTTTGTTTAAGACTAAGATAAAATGGGTGCAGTCCGTAGTCACGTGTAGAATAACACTCATTTAAGTGAGAGAGCCCGTCGACTACATCTGAGGCTAATTTCTAGCTAAGGTGTACCACTTGGAATTCTAAGAAATGGAAAGCCTCGACGTTTAACTGGATAGTTTCTCAAACCGATTGGTTAGCTTCTAAACTCCGACTTTAAAAGATGTGCCAGCAGTGCAAGTGTGGCTGAACATGGGAACTTGGAAGTACAATGCGGACAATGTAAACTACCAAATTGAAAATTTCGATCAGGATCAGCAACAGAAAATACTAGTTTTAATGATGGACTAAAGCAAACCGAATGTTTGCTTATTTCGAGTAGTGTGAATTAAAATGGATAGTTACAACAGAACGATTAGTAAATTGGGGTCAAACCCATTGGGAAATGACCTCAAAATATGAAAACATTTAACGTTTTTGACCAGAATTCAGCCATTCGAGCTGCAATCAGATTCCTTAAATGCAATCCGAAATCGAACCTATTTCTGCCATGAATCTGAGTCTGATTGCGCCTTCGAATCAGGTAATCGCAAGCGCGCATTATCTGACACTAACCATGAGTTCCAAAAATAGTTCCCTTCAAGTTGATTCATAAGCCGTAGTTCGGGAGAAGGTTATCTGCCCTTCTAATTGCCGGTTGATAGTCACTTCAGTTGGCCTACTGTAAGCCATTTAAGTAGCTAGTTTTAACGTCGCAATTTCATCTGGCCTCAGGTAGGAAGAGGCCATGAAGAGTACTCGTTGGAACCCGTAGAAATTCATTATCGTTCTTCCTTTGACTGAGAACCGATTTCCAGCAAGTCATTAACAAACAGTTGCTAAGCTATATTCAAATTAGTACTTCCGCTCTGCTCATATCAACCATATTCTTTCAATCCACAGACCTAGCGATCAGTGCACCGGGACTCACAAAATTTTCCAGCGAGTAAGTTTTGAGCTGAAGCACTGTTAAATTACTCATCACACTTGATCGCATTTAGAAATCTTGACACTAGTGAATGCACATGCAATCGTTTGTTTAAATTAGTGTAGTTTCTCCATTAGTTTGCTATCTTTAACGTTGGTCAAATGTTCGTTGCTTCATTCGGCCCTAATCAAACGGTCAGAATCGTGTCATCTGTAACTGAGCACTGTGGACTTGAGTTCCCACGCCACTGGCCAGTTCGCCATTTTTCACCCAGGGGTTGACAGCAATTCAATTTGTGAAGCAGTATGCATTGTTGCATCAATAATAAAGACAGCGAATAGAATGAATTATGGTAACTAACCTAAGCCTCAAGTTACTATAGACAATAGTTCTCACACAATACGTGCTACTTGATCTTCTTCAAAAACAACACTGTCATGATAACATATGTTGGCTACTGTTCAAAGCACAGTCGCATTCTAAATACCACGACACTTGTTTTTTGTTGAGCAGTAAACGTTCGCAGTGCCCGATTTCTGATAACATGTAGAGAAGCTTACAAAAGTAACTTAACAGCTCAAATCTTTGGGCTGAATGTGATGGATAAATGAATTCCCTGAGCAATACTTCAAAACTAACTGTGATTCAAAATCACGTTTTGTTACAACACGTTACTCGTTGTGCTGGAATGGGAACGAGCATTCTCGTCAGCTGTGTTTAGCGGGAGGTTCTCCGAATAAAAGAGAAAAAAAATGTTTTAAAGCAAAAAATACAAATGAAAATGGTGGTAACCAGGACGTCACTCTCTCGAAATAACGGTTTGATTTGCATGGAGTTTTGTTTTTCTTTTTCATCGGGAAATGCGTCTTATCCAGCAGGTATGAGGTTAGCCCGGCAGCACTGACATGCATTTTCATACCATAACCCTTGCTTTTGAACTGGTATTTTGCAGGTGGTACTGATTATTTCAAAGCTTTTCTTTCCATCTGTAAGCATTTTTCTTAGGAAAATGGATAGAAAACAGGGGAAACCTAGTCTATTCTCCAGCACAGAGCTCATTAGATATTCCGTTGGTCAGTTTAATGCATACGCGACAATTTTAGGATTCATGTCTCGTGAAAACTGTTTCCGTGAAGGTTTTCGGCTTCAATCACAGAGGCAAATTCGAGTATCCCATTTACATTCACGCCCCTCAAAGTTTATGCAACTGGTAGGCATGACGATTAAATTAAAAATCCACGAAAGTCGGGCAAAATACTTGTATTTTATGTTGCTGAGAAGTTGGTGCATTCGACAATCGATTAGCCAGTTGATACGGTGAAATGATTATTTTGGATCCCGGGGACAAATCCAAGAAAGTATGGGCATAGGTTAGTATTTAGATGTGCACAAGTCAAAAACTGGCTTTGTCATATCGCCGAGGATCCGCGAGAAGCATTTCAAAATGCAAATGATTTACTGAAGGGCACATAATCCGAAAATATGGCTGGCAATTTTAAAACCATTGTCTGATGATTTTCAAGGGAAACGAGTATTAGTTAGATCATTTTTGGGTCATGATGGCCAAAGACGCACTAAACGGATTTTTTAAACCGTCAGATGCTTACTTTACTCTCTTGCTTTCATAATAATGCACGCGTATTACAGCTACTTATGAGTAGCGTAGAATAAATTCCGCTTTGATTAAATGCTTTCCGCACTACATCTCTCGCGCATAAATCGCAGCTTATCCGAACGATCTTATGCTGGGTAAGCACGGCAATTTAGTTTCGTTAATATTAAAGCTCATCAAAGATATATATCTTCCTTCTTACCCTGGATTTGAATTTAACCCTTTCAAGTGGATCGCAGGCGAGTTATTATTGTGCCATCCAGGTGTTTTCTAGTCTAGCGATAATTACAAAACTGAATCTGTCCGGACATCATCATCGACGACGCCAGGGACGCTTGACACCGAAAAAATTGTTGGCACAGTTATATCGTGGCTGTCACCCCTTGTTAAGTTTCGGTTCACATGGTGCAGGCGATTGCATCCGGGGATATAGTTGTTTCCATCAAAATACAGGCTACCTTTTATTTGCTGAAAAGACTGTCCACTAAAGGAACTCTTTTCTAATTGCTGTGGCATGTGTAGCTTGCTTAGTATCTAAAGGGCTTCCCTATTTTTATTTAGTCTTTTGCCAGAGTAGCATGTGCATGTCACAACGTTTTTATTTGTATTTTGTACTAACTCATCCGTTTATAATAATTTTTCCATCAGACATCGGCTGTCGTCATAGATTTTTTCCGTTTCCGGCGAATATAAACTGAACAAGTAGATCGTTTGTCAATCAAAATGCATTTTAAAAAAATTCAACACACTTTGAGTTCATCGTGGCTTTAGCTTGCAGTGACTAACAGTCGGATCTTCGTCGCATCGTTTTTTCATGCCAATTCCAAAAATTGATTGTTTGGTTTAGCAACACAAATGCAATCATCAAATCCAGACTGTATAAATGGACCTGGATAGACTCTGATCCCATAAGTGTATCTTTTTTCTTGTGATAGCTGGACCAAAAGTATTTTATTGTTCATTGGTTATTCTTTCATAACTCTAAGCATCGCTATGATCTTATTGATCCATATCACATTCACGCTCGTCCAAAAGCACAAATAACGACGACGATCTTATATAGGTTCGGTATAGTTCTGTCAAAATTATGCGAAATCCGATAGCCTTAAAACATCGCCCGAAACTTAGTAGCACCAAGGATGAAAAATCGCATAGATCCTAAAAGATAGAACCGCAGTCGCCGATTTTAATCCCAGATATTGGTAGCAATTTCCCAAAAACAGTTTGAGTGAACTTAGCCCAGCAATTCCGTTTTCACCGTTTTTACTTCAACTTGTTTTTGGTGTTTGCGAGATTTGACGGAAATGCGTTCTGATGGTGCGGGTTTGCGTAGGTATTTAACTCAGTGGGTCGAGATTTATGACATCTAGTTATGGAGAGGTAAGCCATATTCAAACGTCAATGTACTTTTGCTTTGTTGAGAACAAACCTTCAGGCTGCATTTAACTGCACCTGTCAAGATGTGAAAAACGAATGGCACCATCAAATGGCACGAATCTACCAAATTACCCACGTGGCCAGCTCGCGCATAGAATTCAGAGTTCATCTCAGTTTGGTTTAAAAAAACAGATACTGAATTCTTGGTTGATAACGGTAGATTTTCTCAAAACACAGCCTATTCGAGCTTTCCTCGTGAAACAAATAATTCACTGAAGACGTTTAACATAAGTATTAGTGTCAGGAGATTATGTTTTCACGAAATAATTCACCCTATGATCGGAAAGCTCAACTGGGCATTCAGAAACAATGGAGACAGCAAACAGCTGTTTCATCCTTGAAAGAGATCATCAGCAGTGCGCATCCAACGCCCCCGAATTGGGACGCGAACACGAGACGAACGATTTTGAAACGAACGCTTCCCCCATTACACTATCGGGCAGGCTCTGAACGGTTTGTTAAACTTCACCACATGATGTTGCACCTATCGGTCACTGATTTGCACGGTCACGGGCGGCTAGCATACAGCAGTCGGCCCCTACTGATAGATGGATTCTCTGGAGGTACTTTATGTAAAATTTAAAATATTCCAAAAGTGGACTTCCGCTGCACTTCTGTGCCCCTAGGCTATACGCAAATAAGTCACCTTAATTTTTTGATTGGGGTCGATTGTTGTGCATCAGCCGCCCGTGACCGTGCAACTCAGTGACGGATAGGTGTAGCATTATGTGGTGAATTTCAGCAGGCCGTTGAGAGTCTGCCCGGTAGCGTAATGGCTAGGGCGTCCGACTCAGAATCGTTCGTCTAGATTCGGCTCCCAATTGAGGGGTGGTGGATATGCACTGCTGATGATTCTTAACAAGGATGAAACAAATGTGCATTGTTTCCATTGTTTCTTTGACCGGTAATATCACAGTGGTGAAATTTAAAGTATTATGATTTCGCGTATTCATTAATTTACAGATGGCTTTATTCTACTTCTAGGAGTTCATAGTTCTATCTAGAATTACTTTTGATGCAGCCAGTCTTCGTTTCCTTCTGTGGCAGTGCTCTATTTTCAGTTGCATTCTGTATCATTTCTCATTGGCCAGTTGAAGTGTCTTGTTTACCGATCTTAACGACTATGGTAAAAGTACTGCGGTTCTGATTCCTTTTCTGAAATGTGGCTACTGAAATTTTGTTAGTAGGCAATCATGCAGACCGATAAACTTGAACTCAACATTGCATATTGTTATCACGGTACAACTAAGGAAATCTGCGCACGTTGTTTCCTATCTCCCATTGCAAAACGCTTCGTTAGACTACTACACGCTAGATTTTTTGGCTTATATTTTTACAGTGTCGCCTTATCCTCCTGTTATTGTTCCGTTAGTCTGTTAATCAGATTGATGAAAATTATCCATTCGGATCCGGGTTGCACGTTTGCATCTGATCAACTTCTATGGTATCATTGTGTCAGAGATTTGTTTATTTGTTTGTACAAACCCCGCACAGTGCTTCTAAACCTGAGCTGAAAGGGAGTCAGTTTTCTATAGTAATCAGTAATGCGCGCCTTTGCAAGTTGAACTGCTGTCAAATTAGAATGACGCACTAAATCTTACTGGCCGGTTTATTAGCAGTAATGTGGTGGAATGCGAATCTTCAGTTCAAAGTTTGCACTTAGCAGTTATGAACAACCGCCTCTAGAAGAGATGGTTTTTGGCAGGTTCAGAGAAACATTAAAACCGAGCGAGTGAAAGTATGCAAGTTCTGTGAAGCAGAAATAGTCAGTACCTGGAAAGAACGGGAAACATGGGTGCGTGGAGTCATCCATTAAACATGAGATTTTACATCCACATAACTAGCGTGCTTTTCTAAAATGGTCGCCATTATATACGCAGTGTTTTCTGGTATTATTCAGTGCTGAACTTTGATAACTTGCTTACCATAGCATACATCGGTTTTCATTCTTTTTTGCAATGCCTGCCTGTTGAACAGGAAGAAAGATATTGACTCTTTATCCGAAAGATGACTGTCAGCTTGCCATTTACTGTCATATATCGGTCGTTATTAAAAGTTCCTTGATATTTTGTAAGTCTCATATCAAGCTAAATTTCGTAAGCACAATTTTCATTCATCCGGCATTTGCAAAACGGTACCTTCATTGAAGAACAGAGTCACATACTGCCCTCGGAGGACGTCATTAGGACTAGTCTCTTAAAAGCGACAGTCGTGCTTTGCCAGACAGAAGGTAAATGTTGGATTTCATCATGACCCAGTTGTAAATGACCACTGTTTTTTTTAGTTTTTCAAGGATCTCGAGGATTCTCGAATCCTTCTAGTGACATTCGTTCTTTCTCACTTTCACCAATAATGAGTGGGTAGCACTAATGTACCAACGACAATGCCACAATTCTAGGAGTCTCAGCATGCTCAAATACACTTCGCAACACCAATTACTCAGTGGAACAACACAACTTAAAGTCAATTCAGTTCGTTTACGAATCAAAACCTCGCCAAAGATCACAGTAATCCAAAGAGATCAACATGGTGCGAACTAAACCAGGTTCACAACTTAATACGGCCTGGAGACCAGAGAGATCACAGGCAGCCTTCGTCTAAGTTGTCCATTCATCAACAGGAAAGATTGTCAACAGATACTTGGATCAGCAAACTGTCCAAGCGACAGAGGTGATCTGTGCATAGAGGTTAATAATGGAAAGGAATTATCCAGTGGTTATGCGATAGAGGTTGTAGGAAGCTAAATATCAAAGAAAGGAAATTTAGGTCGTCAAGGATTACTTGGAAACAAGAAGAATAGAAATAATATTACTAGGCTGTTCGCCTAAATATCGTGTTTTAGCTGACTAGACAGGTATGCTGAATAATGTCACTAGTTTGCTCATTTGTTGTCTTTAGCTACGGCTATAGTGATTTTTCTGAGATACTGATAATAATGTTTTGAGATCCGTTCATATTATTAATTCATTCAGCCATCACTTTTTCACAGTGTATACGTTTTATTAAGTTATTCTGGCGGTAGTCGTTTTTGTAAATTGGCAGACAAATTGAAAATTACCCAATTGGCTAATTTGTAGTTTTACCTTTTGACGACTATTCAACCAGAACTTTTTATTCAAGAAATTCTGGCTTTTTCTTTGCTTTTCAGTCTATTTTTGCTCAATTCCTCCGGTTACTATAACCCAGGTGAGTTGTCTTAAATCATCCGTCCAATGCAACTCCCTTACAGCGAATTTGTTATTCCGTGCAAACGTTTCTATCATATTTTGGTGTGTTTTCGTATTCTTCTGGAAGCTATTTCCAGTTGAGTTCTTAAGTAAAATGTTTCAAGCTGTTCCATGCAGATCATGCTGGTACAAGTCGATCAGATGCGCACTGTGAGACGTCAAATGAGAAATACAATGTAACATATACAACGTCTTCAGGTGTTCTCAATCCTCTGAGCCGACATGCATGAATATATTTTATTTAGTCTTTTAATCGTTTTGTTATTAAAACGAAAATGTACGCCAATTTCAGTAAGGGGTGCGGCCGCCAACGAGCTGTCAAGTGAGGAAGATGGTCGGTGGACGGCAGGATTCGAACCTGTAACCTTGAGATTGAAAAGTTGTGCTATCAACAAATTGGCCACTGCCGGGTTATTCAATCAAATGATCTCCCTAACGGTAGTATCTGGTTCAAAGCCGTCGAAAGCAAATCACTAAAATTCATCTTAAACATTGTCATTTTTATTCTAATTGTCTACAAAGTAGGAGGAGGAAAAAATTATGTAAAATGCCTTCTTCCGACATATCATCTTCTTTCTGTCAACCCAAAATTTTCAGTTTATAGTGCGTCTAAAAACGTCTCAGCTATCCTAAGATAAGCGTCAATCATGAACGGAAACATCTAAAAATATTGAAAGAAAACTGCTCCGCAATGCATTTATTCAGTACACTATCCATTCACCTTTATTCTCAAGACCAAATGCCCTGGGCTGAACGAATATAGTAAGTAAAACAATCGACTAGACTGAAAAGAACAGACTACAATTTTGCGAGAGTGCAAGTTTTTCATGAATCAGGTCCAGATGAATGACACATGGTCTAACCTATATTCCTGTCGTTGAAAAAACTGGCGACTACTAACTTGCGTTTCAATGAGGGCGACTAGATTCAGCTAAGGTTCAAGACCGAAATCTTAAGATCCATTTGTCTGCACTAGCGCACAAACAGTTTTGTTTCGTATCCATTCTAGAGGACGCTTCGGTGGATTTGGCCTACTTGCTGACACACTCGATTGATTTCTACATCACTCCCCCATGGCCGGTAGAAGATCCATGTCATTCAAAAGATTTACCTCGGCCATCCCGAATCCGGGAGCCACGCCCCATCCCCGTGGCAGCTCCCATTCCCGGTGTCCCGATTCATCTGATCTCAATGTTACCGACTAGTTTATATGTTCACCTAGTCCCATTTCCAAGAAGCTACCCAGGGCGTAGCCTCCTCTTTTCCCGAGTGGATGACCATCATCGCCTCCGATTTGCTGTCGGTCTTAGTCAGTGGGGTGACTACGGCGAAGAAATGGAATTGTGGATTCATCACACCCTATTCTACGTGGTTCAGCCAAGCCGAAGGAGCACTTTTCAACACTCTTCCGGTGGGATTGTGGAACAGGCCGGTCTGATTGTGATACCATTGCCCAAATTGGATAAAATTAGAGATCTTGTTCCTATTAAACTAATAGTCGAAGTAAGTTTTTGCTTCATGCCTTTCTGTAAATACTGTTTATATTGCGTTTGAAATCGTAATGATAGCGGAAATGAACAAGTATTCAATTTTAAGAAATAACGTTTTGAGAATTTATTAGATATCGATTACTTTGGGCTCCTGGGTTTGACTATAGAGGAAGTTTTTGTTCTTCCTCTGCAATTCAGTCAGTGAAATACTTCGAAACGTGAAGACCGAATTGGTTCGGATAAAAACTGATATGCTGATACATTTCACTCCAGAAACTGTTGTCTATTTTTGTCCCTTCGAGCCGGTTATCCAAAATGTGCAGAATTCAAAAATACCAGTCGAACTGCAATAAAGTTACCAGGAACATTCCTGGGTGCCAGATGAAATTCCACAGAGCACTGATGTTCCGTTCGCTGGGGAAACTCTGTACCTGTTCACATGTATAGTGGTCTTCATGAATCAAATCGGACCCCAATTTTCGGTCACCCACAGCAAATCTGACCACATTGGCAAGATCAGAATGATTTAGGCCAACTTGCTTTGTCATTTGTCCGGCCGTAAGGACCCACATAGACACTTTATAATTACATATAATACAAAATAGCTGATTCAAACTAAGTGAGCAATAAAACCCACTCAATTAGTTTTTCCCTAATTACCTGCGCGATGTTACGATGTCACGTTTGGTCCAGTTTGGTTTGCATGCTGATAAACTGCACTAATACACGCAGTCCGTATGCATGCATATATATATAACTGAATTTTTACGACTGACGGCGGTCGAGAGGAACACTAAGTTTACTATCTGAGACAAGCAATGTGAATGAACAGAAGGGAAAATTAGAAAACCACTTTGTTTGGAGGAAATAGTTATTCATACTGAACCCAATTAGGAACATTTCAGAACTAAACTTCAGAGTGAAAAGAGGGGGTGACACAATGGCAAAATGAATTTAGTTGACAAATCATTCTAGTTAAAAATGAGTCCAGTCATTCTTCGCAAGCATTCATTGTTGTTAACTCTAGAATCACCCGCTTGGCTACAAAAATTAGTGCGGCTTTTCATTTATGATTGGGGTCATTACCCTATGAGTTGAAGAGAGAAATCATACTGGTTATTAAACCAGCGTAGCAAATCATGTACACGTAACTCGTTTCATCTTGTTGCGCTTTGCAAGTCTGCTATCCCTAACGGGTTAACGTCCTGCTTGGTGTTTGTTTCTTCTGTTCAGCACAACAAAGGTTCCGGATTTGGATGGGCAACTTAAGTGAACTCCAGAGAAAATCAGTCACTCAACGTGTTCGGTTTACAAAGTTGGTCCACCAGTATATTCCGCTTTCTTGACATACATTTGACTTCCACGGAGGTATTTTCTCGCTGGTAAATTGCATCAAAATTACTGATTGATTTGGTGCGAACTGAATTACTTGCATCTGGCAATATGATCGCCAGTCGTGCAATGCCTGGACACGATCTTTCCTTCGTCAAGGTCAACATCTTAATCATAAAATTCATGCAAAATTGGCAAGCCAAATCGGCGTCGATCATACTAAATGGCATACTGTTGCCCATTTGTGATCGGTCTTTTTCTGCCTAAGAAATTGAATACAAAACCCCGTCAAATGGACTGACTTTTTAATACTAAGGTTGCGGTTATCAAATTGGTTATATAGATTAACTACAAATTTAGAAGGAAAAACCGAAGCGGCTTGAACCAGCAGGCTTCGCCACCATTCTGACTGTTTAGGTTTGACTTTTCAGAGAGGATTCTATTATTAGAGCCCTTTCTCCTCTCAAATTTGCTGGGTGAGCGTGTCTATGGATGGCACATCTCACAAAGTGACTGAATGTGAGTTGGAATTTTCCGGGAATTTGCTGGAACCTGCAAGTTAGCGGAACTGGTTTGTATACGAGACCGCACCATGTGCTAGATGTGGAAAGAACCTCGTGCACAACCAGAACAGTGCACTAAGGCCATGCAACTCGCAACTTAGAGACAGTCAACAAAAATAGGTCGGATTGGGTCGGGATCGAAGCTGTCTGAAGAGCAAACTGAGATTGGGGACATGTCGGTCTTACCTTTTTAAGCATTTCCGACCAGTCAAGTCTCACTTTCCAGGAACAAAACTCAAAGTATCACCAATAATATCGTGCGAGTATTGATACTGCTTGCAGGTTTTACAGAAATTTTCCGTATTACTGAGAACATTTCCACTACGTCAATAGTTGTTCAATGCGCACTCAAATTTTCTGTTCACGACAAGCCGAAATGCAACACGCGGACTAACTTTCTGCGATTCACAACCACAAGTTAAGCGGTATTGTGTTCTGCGGCCAGATGTCTCCTACGCATTGTTTCATATCACACCTATCTGGATGCAGAAATGGACTGCAATTGCGCAGACGTTTCCTACAGTTGTCTCTAGTCTGTTCGACCTGAATGATCAAGACAAACGGCCTTTGCGGTTATAAGAAAATTACAAATTTTGAAGATAGACTTAAGACAAATACATTACACGGCCAAACCTTAGTTTGCAAGATCTGATTCTCAGTGAACTTTCACGTACCAGACAGGGTTGACCGCTAAATTGATGAATACCATCACATTGTGGTCGGAGTTCTAAAAAGAACTGTCGTATGTGCACAAGACAGCTGAGAAATTAGTTCTGGGGACGCCATCAATCATTCCCTTCCACTACCGGTAGGGACCGAAGATGTTCATGTTTCGATTTAGAATGCAGTTAAATCTGTGGATTTTTTGAGTGCTGTTTCATTCTGTGGAAATCGTCATCCGCAAGAACCAATATCGTTGGTCAAAACAGTGAAGTTCATTTGGACAGCAGAAGTGCCTCGTTTTGTCGTTTAATTTCACAACAGAATTCTATTCTACTCCCGAATAGATCAAGCAAACATCCGATTATGTCGAAAGTTAGTCATTTTCAAATCAGCTCCAACAAAACCGACAGAGATCATTAATCATCGCACCCCTTGCGATGTGTTATCTTTCCAAGTACTATCATCGTTGTAACATGATGTCTAAACCTAGGCTTGCTAGTCTCTACGCAGCTGAGGAAATTTTCGAGGTATGGGTCAGTTAAATGTTTTTTTGCGTTATTTACTTGTGTCAATTCTAATAAACAAAATCGTTTGTCGGCCCCGTAGAACTAAGGGGTTTTAGATCTGGAAAAACCTCTCAAATCGATTTTCCGTGAAAAAGGAATCCATTAACAATCTCAGTCGAAAAATAGGACCGATCGGTTTACCGTTTGTACCTTTGGTAAGGATTATTGTTATTTGAAGTCGATATAGCATTTGATTTTTCAATTTATCCGATCTGACGGGAAATATTTTCAGTCTCACTCCGATAGTCGGTGGAATATTTTTCATTTGAATACACTGCACTGTCTGTCTGGAGCCAGAATTAGGAGTAAAAATAAAGGGTATACTGTTAGGCACACCTATATTTAGGCATCTTTTGGTTTTGCTGCCATTTTTTAATGCAGAAAAGTGAAAAAGATAATTGAATGAAGTGAACAAACACATTTTGCCACATGCGCTTAGAGGTAAACTCCATTAGTTAACCAAGCAACTGGGTACTTCAAATGGAGTTTGGGTGAATGATGTGCAGTGCGAAATGCCTAAGTTCTGTTGCCGGGTTGGTGCCCTCTGCCTCTGTGCCACACAGGATGTTGTGGTCGGAAAAATTAACTTTAGTGGTGTTTAGTAACTGAGAAATGTTTGCAAACAATCTGCACTTCAGTAAAACTCAGTCTGCCCAAGATATAGCCTGATCCTATAAATGAACCAGTCATTGAATGTTTTGGTTTTTGATTCTGTTAATAAAGTCACCCCAACTTGTTTCAGTTGACCAACCATAGTGTTCAAGTCCTCAAAGGTTGTGGTCCCGGAAACCAGACGTTGTATCGTGTAGACTTCTTCAAGCTGACGGAAAAATCAGTGCGACATAAGTATGGTCTTACAAACAGTCAAAATACCACATGTTCTCCGGACAGGGATTGGCTCTACTTGCTTACCGGAGGTCCAGCACACGATGATCGTTTCCGAGTAAGTTTCCTTCGGCCTCCTCTCTACCCTCCCCCCCGGCTCGAACACATCCATGCGGGTCATTCGAGACTGCTTCACATTTGTCACATATTGTAATCAATGGGACTGTGGTTAATGCGGCTTTATGTGTGTGTATATTTAAATATTTTGTATATTGCATAAGACTAACCATATGATATGCACTGGTGTGGAACAGAAATACTTGAAGACGAATTAGACATTTTAAATTCTAAAATGGTTTAATTCCGGCTCACATCATTCTGATCTATTTGCAGCTAGAATCTTGGTGAAAATCTCCAAAAAACTAATAGCCATCCCAAATTAATGTGAACTAGGCAGAGTAGACTGTCCGCGTCTCATAAATAATTCGCTTGTAAGAAAATACGGTCTCAACAACTACAAGTCTTTCCGGAGTTTAAGCAGCATGTGTCAGATGAGCAATTTCCGATTTATTAGGCACAGAAAAGCAGATACTTTGAAACTTTGGACTGGCCAATCTCTTCAATAATATGCTTCGTGTTTCGGAGTTATCTCGTCAGTAAACAAGTTTGGAATGTAATCGGTATCCTATTTCAGTCATCATATGCTTATCCTAACGAAGACTCTAAAAAGAATAAGAATAATCCATATAAATTTGGTGTTTCCATTGCCAAAAATCCAACATTAAAAAATAGTGGGCATCGATGAGCCCACCACAATAGTTCAGCAAAATTTCGGTCATTTCGATGTGGCACCCAGCACCGCCCAGGAGAAGTTTCTTCATGCTTCATATGTCATACTTCAAACAGCTTTAGAATTTCGAAGTCAGTATCCACCAAGCCACGGGACGAAACACTTTTTGGGAGTTAATCAAGGTTTACGTCGGAGTGTGGTTTTATATGAAGCATACCCTCCAACCAGATACACTCTGACCCGATCTACATCAGACTGCGACAGGACCACTTTACTCAGCCAAACGCGTCTATTAAATTCTGGTAAAATAAAACACGGAACTTCGTTCGGAGACACTGCCGTTTTCTTACGCTGACTACTTTCTCAAAACGAAGAGAATATCTCTGTTACCACAATGACAAGTTCCCTCTATTTAAGGTGGATTCTATTTTGAATGATTAGTCAGGATTTTCTAATTTTATTATTAGGATGGTGAACAACTTGGACTGGAATAAGAAAACGAGACAACCTCGTAGGAAAATTTCCTTCTAGAAATATACTTTGTTAATGTTGTTCAGGTCACTCACTACATTCCATTCCTTGATGAACAAAATTAACGGGTCTTTGGACTGATACGCTCAGCATCTTCTACTATCATACAGCATAATTATATTGCCTGGTTATTTCACACTGGGCCACTTAAATAATATCCGAGTCTAATATGGACGATGAAACAAAAAGCATACGTAATAATCTACTACAGGTTTGGAGAAAAGAACTGCTGTCGTAAACTTTAAGGTAAAAATAGGGAAGTTTATGATCACTTTTGGATATTATTTTTCTCATGAAAACATGATCCAGGTATAGCTTAATTTTTTAACATGATGCAGATGGAGATCCTACTCAGCTGAAAACGATGGGAAGGTTTAAGCAAAATTTCAAATCGACCAAAGTTTTGAGATCACTTCCTAATTCGCCACACTTTTGCATCATAAGATTTTACTATTTCTTGCTCATTGCTTTAATGTCACGGCAACAATACAAACGAATAGCCTGGCGCGCCTGAACGTCCTTGACCCAATGTAAACTTTGATGTAGATCATCATCTTTCCTAAAAAAGCACAATTTTTTTCATAATTAACCACCATTGTTAGACCTCAGTTTTTTTATTAGACAAGCAAATTTGCTACCACTCATGAATTTAGACTAGGACAAATATTAAAACTCTTCTAAAAAGGTCTATGAATTTTTTACCGTCCACTAGGGTTATTTTTCGCCTGTCCAGAGGCGTCTACCTAAACAGTCGAGGTCAAACATTAACAAGCCATTATAGTGTCGACAAGCAAAGATAAAGAAAGGGTGGAATAAATAAATCTATGGTTTTCTCTGACGATTCATGGCATCTGGCAATTACCAGATCCGAAAGGATATTAACATTGGAAATTTTCAACGCATAGCAATCGGCGGAGCCAGTCTAAACAGTCGTTTTGCTCATAAAATTTACTATTTTAAGGGGATATTTTAAAATTTGGTCAGATGGATGAAATTGTGTGATGAATTATTTGACTTATTTTGTTGATTACGAATTTAGACTACCTCGGAATGTTTTACCAAAACACGGCCGAAATGAAATGGAATTATTTTTAAACTGGCTTATTAAGGAAAAACGACAAAACGACCAAAGATTACCGGACAGTCAGTAGGATGCACCCACATGAGCTAATCTTTCTTCGTCCGGCTGAACACGTTAGAAGAAATTTGTTTTTATTCATGTGCAAATAAGGCAAAAATTACCTATATTTTTAAAATTGTTTGCCATCCGTTCTTAATTTTCCAGCATTTCTGCAGCAAATCTCCGCAAGCCTGCTAATAAACTTTGCGTGATTGACCATTATTCGGTTTTATTTTAATAAATTTTAAATATGCAATATGTACTTGAAAGTATATTTGCTTGGCAATGCGGGCTAATTGAAATAGTGGACAACTTCCTGACATTTCGGTCATTGTGAATGACCTTTGTTCAAGACTTGCTTTATAATCGAACCAGCACGTGGCGCACAACTTTCCCGGTACATTTCCAGACACGATCGTATTCGATACACTAATTCTTATCACGTGATATCTGTTTTAATGATTCCCCCAACTTGACTTTTCCGGTACCTCCTAATGTCATCGGTAATGTCAGGCGGACTTATGGTTTTCAACTCTCTCTTCTCTCTCAACTGAACATTTTCAGGGTACCGTTAATGAAATGAAATTGTTTTTCACGGAGAAAGGAGCCTATAACTATTGTAAAACAAGAAAGGTAAGTCTTTCAAAAATCTCGTTTGCCTCTTTTAACGCAATATAACAACTATCAAGACCCTCTTGTTTGTGATCTGGAATGATGACACCAATGGATAAAGATTGGTTTGACCTAACTAATTCCCTGTTTGAAGAGTGCTTCAACTAAGAAATTAAATCTGTTTCTATCCAGTCAGTCATATCACGATTGTCTGCAGTTGACAAATTTATTAGGCAAGAAGAGATTTTCTGTCATTGATAGCTTTACAAAATTGGAATTTTCGCAAGATACTTAAATAAACAAGTCGCAGGGTGCTCAGAGAACTTGTCACCTAGTTCTATCTCACAAAAATGACTTGTATTTAACAGGCAAACAAACTACTTCCGATTCTTCCTAACAACAAAGTCCATTGATTCATGTTCCATTCATTTTCACATCGGTGGGATGCATCCACTTGGTTAGCATACCACAAAATTAAAACAAAAAGTTATTTAGAGTATCAAGCACAAAGTTATCGATGTTGATTCGTAGATCGAAAAAAGTGATAACGCATACTCCAGATTGTAAGCGATAGATCAGATTAGGAAGTCGTAAAATGTGACTTGAGAAAAATTTCTATTCAAAATCAAACTCAAGTCTGCCGTAAATGTTCACCCTTAAGGATTGATCCGAGCTGAATAAACTGCATGTGGAGAGAATCACAAGGAAGAAGCACCATGATCATCATGCGCATTGGTTTGTAACACCCAAAACTTTTGGTAGATTCTATAATGCGTGAATCAGTACTTTTCCGACCTCAACATCAAAACAAGTTCCAAGTATTTAAATACACCCACAAATAAGTTATCTGTTTTGTACACGTCTACCATCGTTGGCGTGCCTGCTAAAATGAAGGAAGGAAAAGGCGAAGGAGGACAGAAAAATGTTGTGCAATGCTTTTCTAGGGGTGTGCAGATGTTCGAATGTGCTAGGTGGGAAAAAGAATACCTCGTGGGTCGGAGCTCAGCGTGTGAGAAGATCGACATGGCCCAATCGCTTGATGGTAGCACAAGGTCTCCTATCACAAGAGTTCACCACTTATACCAGTTCTTGTTTCCTCGCCTCTGCTTCATCTTGTATTCATTGGTGGTCTTGAATGATCAGAGGATGTGATAGAATTCGGTTGTCAAACCAAAATGAAGCTTTATCTTAGGGACTCTTACCCATCCTTTTACTAGGTAATCCAACCTACAAAACGATCTTGTGCTCATTGGAAAATAATGAGGTGCTGCTCATTTTTCGCTCCTTTCGGATGGAGCTAGGCATACTGGATACCCAGTACACTCCCACACCGCAGATATATGTATATAATGAATGAATCTAGTTCCGTGCATCTTGTAAGCTGCCTTATAATTGTGTGGATCATTAACAATGCACGTTCACCGCGTTCGAACTTGAAGGCAAGAAGGAAATAAGAGACTAGGTTGAACTATTTAGCTTTTTAATATACGAGAGAGTCCATCAAGAGTCTGTCAATGTTCACTATGTATGATATCATCCATCTACCCTACCACAGGCTGTTGATGGAAAATCTTGCATTTCCATGACTGATACTCTGACGTTTGGGGAAGTTCAACAAGAAGCAGAGCTCTGGGTTTTCACCCTCATAATAGCTGATTTCTATGCATTCCATCCCGTCCTAGAGTAGGTTTGTGCATAGACTGCGGATCAACTGTGATACCCCGACGATCAGTGAATAATTTATAATTTCCCCGGATAATTTTTATTATTGATGTTAAATATCCCAACCTAACCATTGAATTTATTAAATGCAACCAAATTACGAACGGGCCACAAAAACGGCATGCAAGCATGAAGACTTATTTGCTGGTTCACATTTTGCGGAGTATCTGTGATGGTTTCCGCACAGCTGACTGCCCACAAAGATAAGTTTAGTCAGATATGTCAGTAGTGAATCTGTCCAGTTAAAAGCATATTGTATGATCAAATATAGGTGACAGACATCAATCAAGATAACGTGGCGAACATGCTCGTTTTCAGTTATTCGTATTCATGCCAATACATTACATTAAATATGGTTGGAGGTGGTTCAAGGGAAATTACCGGTTTGAAGTCATATCACTTCACAACTCTAAGAATTTGTCTGTGTGTGTGTGTGTATTCGATCGATTTGTCACACGATCAAGTTGTAAACCACTTGTTAGATAATGACAAGTTGGTCGGGGAAGTTTAATAGTCTGCACAAATTGTTTCTGTGTCCATAGAGGGGGTTATACAAACGGATAGATACGGCTTCGGCTGTATTCAAGATGCGACAGTTGACAGTTCTTGGCTGTCTGCCCTTAACTTTGTAGATGGTGCGAAAAGCACTTGTCACGTTCACTGAGTGATTTGACTCAACAAGGTGTGAACACACCGGTAATTTTCCTTGAACCATCTTCAACATATTGAATGTTATGCGTTGGCATGAGTACGAATAACTGAAAACGAGCTTGTTCGCCACGTTGTGTTGTTCTCAATGTGTCCTGTCGGATTTTTCAAACTTGTAAATCAAGATTATGAACTGTTATTTGTTCATATTTTTAGGTCACAATTGATCAACTTTTTCTTCTAAGGGATTATCGGCATTGATCGAAACGTTGACTCGTCATATGTACCCTTGATCCCACCTTTTCCATATTGAAAACATTTCGAATAGCATATCCCACAGAGCTCAGCTTCGATACAATCAGAAATATTTTATGGTCTGAGATGTTGACCCATAATTAATAGACTCGAGAGTGAAAGAGATAAGTGAACGAAGGCCAAACATGCTTGAAGGTTCAAAGAAGTTAACTGAAAAAGTTTTATCCACGCCTCTAAGCCCTTTGATGTTTATGTTAATGCGGCAGGGTCAATACGTTCGAATGAATACCGGGGGCAAACGCATCATTTTGGTCTTTAAATACCATGTTTATGTGATATCCGAATGCAACTGAGCGTCAAGTAATCGTGGGCTGTGTTGAATTTGTTCAATCATTGGAGAAAAAGTTAATTTTCGTTACGGTGAACAGAATGAGGAAATTTGCAAGGAAAATTAAAGCATAAAAATGGATTTAGAGTGAAAGTCTGGAAATTTAGTCTCCGAATGCTTCTTAAATTCTTATTCCGCTTCGAAGCAGATTGAACCACGGTCAATTAGTCACCGAAGTCAGTCAGTCAGTCGACTAGTCATTAATAACCAATATCCTAGCCACAGCACAATTCGCTCATCACAAGGCGAAACTATCGAAATTCCCTATGCTTTCAGGAATCACTATGTGATGAAGCAAGAGTTTCTCAAACACAGCAGTTAACACTGGTCGTGACCGTAAGATTTCGCTGTGATTAGAAAATTTCCTCTAACATTTTGATGAATAGTTATTCCTAAAATAGGTTGGAAGTTTTGTCAACGTGGTCAGTACAGTGCAAACTACTTCCGGTTGATCTGTAAGTACTCGAATATCTTTATGATTTTCACGGCAAACACTGTGTGCCTTCCTGAGGTTGAACCACAGGTTAAGCATGGACAATTTTTTTCTGCCAGAACAAATAGTACCGAAAAGCAACAAACAGGAAAACTTTATTTCACGTCATTTGCAGTTAATCAACTGGAAAATCACTAGTGGCTAGATTTCAAGAATACCCTTTAATTTTTAACCCACATCTTTTTCTGACATTTGAAACTTGATTATTATTGGGAACATTTTACACAAAAATATAAAGAATGGAACAGGGAATTCTAAACTGGGTTCACGGGAATAAACGTTTCCCAATCTGAAGGAAAATAGCCGTTCCCGAAGAAATTGATTTTATTACCGGTACTACTGTACCGATATCTAGTTAATGAGCAACTGGAGGGCGGCACATTAGATTTCCAATTCAATGGAAACTAGTAAATGATCAAAGCTTACTTGAAGAAAAACAACAGTTCAACATATGAATAGCCCCTAAAATTCGTAGATTAGTCCAAATAGCAGCGCATCAAAAGAAGATACGAAACTGTCCGAGATCACTGACGTGTGCCGTCTCGAAACTGAACATGGTCAAGCAATAAGGGTAAAAATTAGCTTTTTGTGCCGGAGAAAATTGATCATTCCAGAACGGATGCATTCACAGGGCTATGGACCCGGTAGGAAGCATTTACAGAGCCGTGAAACAACGATAAAATATCTAGCGTTGAAGAACATGTGCTGAGCATCCTCCTCGTTGCGGTGAAGAATCAAAGGTTAACTTCAACGAGACAAACCTGGTAGGGCTCTGGAGAAAGTAATGCACATGCCGGAGTTAATATGTAGCAGGGAACAAGTAAAAACAGAAAGGACACGTGAGGCATGGTGTCATTGCGAGGCAAAGTGAAAAGGTTCGGTGATTCAGCAAGCGTAAAGGTCGCTGAGCATTGGATCGACGAATGTGGAAAATGAAGAAACTAAAAGCATACAGGCAACCCTGGGTAGTACTTTACGTGGGTGAATGAATACTGGGCAAGTTAAGCAATGAGAAAAATTAATGGAACCGTGTGCGCAAGAATTTACTCAGACTTGATTTGTAACCGCATACTAGCTGGTCCTCTCTGTACACTCAGTAACCTGTCCGTTATTTTGATCACCGCAAGTAGCATTAAGGGGTTGGGGTTTACACGAAACGGGACATCAAGCATTTCTACCCCAAAGGTCCTCGTTGAAAAACTACGGAAAAAACTACAGTTTTTTTCATTGTTGGGAAACGACAGACATAGCGCATATGCACTGTTGCCGAGGGCTTGGAGTGATTTCACGTTTCCTAAATGAGTTAAACGTCAATAGCGTAAGGTGAACAACTTCGCACAAAACTCAAACAAATGTCCAGAATATGTTGGGAATTTTAGTTCATTTCACATGCCCCTTGTCTTCTCCGCGTTACTGGTCTAAACAGCCACAAAAATTACGATGACTGCAGATCTGATTCGACTGGGAACTGATTCGTTGAACAATAGCAATGAACGAAATACGCGTACAGCGCTGTGTCTCTAGGTTGTATTAGAGTTACTCTATCCTTGTTATGAATTATTAGCTATGTGAAAATTCGGTATTTTTATAAACCATCGTAACGTCTGCACGGTCGGAGATAGCTGCTCACGAAAAGATGGCTGCCTCCTGTGCATGAAGGTTCAGTTAAACTAAGTCACTGGATAGCGGATACAAGTATTTTGTCGTAAATAATTCACCATTTGCAGCTGCAAAGGTAATAAAGCTCCTGCAACCGCGCCTATTGTTGCATATGCTGACCGGGTGTAAGTTGTAACATCTATTTTTCAGGCTATAAACCAGCGAGATTCCGAAATATTCGAAAAAAACATTTCAATATCGTTACTTATAAACTATGTATCTCCATTAAAGGATGTTAATTTCTCTCACATAGCACTCGAAAACTTAAAAACCAAAATCACAATGATGGTAAACAAAGGGCTGATTTTGGTCAATTCGTTGGCACCCTGTTTCAACCACCGTTCTGTTCAGTACAGTGAGCTTTTAGAGACAGCATTATCGACCTATTTTTGTAATGGACCCATCTGATAATTCGTTTCCCTGCATCGAATATTTTAGTTTATTTCCTACAAAAATATGGTTCTCTTCAATTTTATGGCTATTCACAAAGTTCAAATGACTTACCGAAGTTTTTCAACAAAATTTGGGCTTTGGATCCTGGTTTCGTCCATAGCTGCTGTACTTCCGTACCAAAGATATGTCACCGGAGTCGTCGTTTTTGTTGCCGCAGATAACCATTCACAAGGATTTGTGGCGCTGAAGTTATTTGCCGGGTGGTACCAAATGTAGAATCACGCAATGAAGTGCTCAGCCAAATAAAATATTAACGCTACTTTACAAATGTTCTGCATCACGTAGTTTTCTGCTCTTCCGAGTCGCATAATAGACTGATTTCATTGGCATTTAGTTGCCTATCATATGGATATTGCTTAGTTCCAAAGTAATTATAGTTGAAAACAGCAGATGTGCTTAATTACCCGTGGGCATCAAATGAACATACTCCGGTGGAAGACAATGAGATAGAATGTTTGTCAAAGATGCACGTAATGCCACAGCGAAAGTGAAGCTCATTTTCACAGCAAATGTTCACCAGGCAATGGTGATGGAGTTTATCAGATCGCATTCGGTTGGACACTCGCAAAAGATGATTCGCAAGAGTCTATGATAGACACCGGCACGGTACCCAAATTTGCAATTGGTCAATTAAGATACAATCGGAAAATTTATGAAGTGTGCATCGGTTAAGCTGGTATGCAAATATTCGAAGTTCTTACGCGTTAATTGGCATCTCTGCCTCTCTGCTTCCTCTCCAACCCACTTACGAAACCCCGAAAATCGGCTGTTCAGCGACAGTGGTCAAGCTGTCTAAATAGGGAATCATTCTGAATTTTAGTGGCCGAAGCGAATGTATTTTGGCCTTCTTTTTCATATGGTTATCAGATTCTTCCTTAGTCATAAATTGTTCCACACGAGTATAGTTGAATGGATTATGTGTACACATGTTGGACAGCCAGTCTTCTATCCCCGAGGAATTTACAAATTGTTTTGCTATCCGATTTTGGAGTTTTGAGCTTTCAAACGCATATGAAAAATGAAGTAGCAAGGGGAAAACGCGGAACGGGGAAACTGATGCTGTCTTCCGGAATAGGCGGAGAATGCGGTATTGCAAAGCTCTGAAAACTCCCTCGTAAATATAACTGAACGTTATCGCTCATGACAGCCGCTTGGAACAAGTAATGATCCTATCATTTCGTTGCGACCAACATTGGTTAACAATTTTGACTCAGTAGGTTTGAACATGAAAGAAAATAACAATGCAGATGGAGAAGAATGTTTCCACTCGTATTGGTTAAATCTAAATTATCCATGAATAAATAACCCAAATATTTCAATTATAACTCAAATTTATTTTTGCAGCTATAAATTTTGTTTCTTTCTCTTTCTGATTTGCACATTTGGAGAAACACTCTAGTCTTCACATTTCATGCATACTGAAGCAGTTGATAATTTATATGAAAGGCATTTCACCAAAACTTCAAATCGATGGCAGTATGGTCTAATAAATTCTCGGTTATCGGATAAGTTAAAAGTAGGAGCCAGGGAAATATGTCTTACTTGGACAAGTAGATGTTCAAAACTCCTGTGAAGTACCGATTGCGAATGAATCCGATGAGGTTACCTGTCATCTGATTAATCAGTTGTTTTATCACTAAGTCCCAGACTATAACCTAATTTCCCAGTTCGTGTTCAACACACGTTAGCTTTTCCCTTGTTAAATATTTCATCAAAGGATCATGCATTTCCAGCAAGAAAGATAAGGTGTCCTTGTCTTGGTGTTGCTTTCAAAGCGCACATTGCTGTGGCTGACAGATCGCATTACAAAGAGATATTCGTAGATGATCTTAAGTCTAAAAGCTGTAAATAGGCCAAAAACCCTTGGACATTTGTATCCTAGGTGAAAAGTTCCAGTTTCTATCAAGACCACGTAGCATTTCTGCAGCTGCATCAGCGTAAAAGGTCCTTTTTCCACGCACACTATTCTTTATCTTCAATGTCTTGATCGTATGATAACCACTGATGTTTCTCTACTAATGTCACATACTTTTAGTTACTGTTGAGCACTCACTTCTAGCATTCGAATGTAAACGAATTATGGTGGCATGTATTAAGGTGAGTAGGCGGAATGCAAGTATTCCGCATGTTTTGCAATCTTCCACCAAGCTACTTATAAGAAACACATTTTGACACTTTGTTATGATTTCAAAGATGCTAACATTTTGCTAACCCACAAATGACCATATCAATAAAGCCACTGACGCGTGATATTCAAGTCGTTTTTATTTTTCTCCTACAAGATTCACACTAGAACTGAAATGAAATTTAAAAACCTTTTCACGTAGGGCAGGAATAGTTCCCTTCAATTACACAACTCATTTCGCCATATTCTGAAACAACTGTCCTTCTAAAGACATGGAAAAAATCCCACTTAGTCTGACAGCAACCGAAAATTGTGAACATCAGTTGCAGCCGTGTATTAGTGTGTCTTGGTGAAAATAATCAGCATATTTTAAACAAGGGAGAGATGTTAAAATTACCTATTTTGGTGTAGAAGACTTCTCGCCTATCATGGATTTTGTACAAATATTGTTCCCACCACCGCGCCAGACTTAGATCATCGCAAGCAGAGAATGTCTCTCTCTCAAGCAGTAAGAAATTGATAAAACTGAACTAATACTGCAGTGAAAATCGATTCAAAGTTGAAAATATTGTGTGATTTTGCCCGAAGGAAAGCAGTCGCAATGTTTACCTTGGTTTGTGAAAGATTGGTTTCCTAAATGTTGGTTTTTATTTAATTATTAAATCAGAAACAGAGAACTGTAACAACAGTCGAGGATTTAGATGGACTTTCATTTCTGTTTTGTTCATCTATGTCTGCCTATCGCACGAGAAATTTCGTGCTGACTGAGGATAGCTCCAGCACTGTACGTTGCCCAGAATTATTGATTCACCAAATCATTCTGGTTAATTAATTGGAAGGAATGTTCCACTTATTGAGACTAAGGTAAAATTAATAACAATTATTTGGCAAAACTCGTTTGTGCTCACGTGCTAACCCTTTTCCGACGATTCACTGTGGAACTCCAGTTTTGACAAGACCTGAACACAATCAAAGTCGATCAGCAAAAGATTGGGTTATACGGGTTAAGGTGTGCTTAAACGTGTTATCCTGATTGAATGTCGAACGTAGATCAGGATCAGGAAACTGGGCAGACAAGCTCTCTTGGGTTGTAGAACTGTTGTTGCACAATTCCTGTCTGTTACCTGTACATGGACTTAACGTAGACACGAAAAACTTCCGCTGGCATCCAACATTATCTTAGCGTCACTGACAGTCGAGTTTGCGGGAGCGATTTGTGGGTACGATTTTAGCACACTATTTAGGTTAAAAAACATGTGGACTGACAAATCACTTTTTTACAAATGTCTAAATGTACGACTGTCCTGCTGTTAGGACTAAGCCCCTCCAAAGAAGATTAAAACTCTCTAGCCTTAATTGTTGAGATAGCAACTTCTTTTGAGTTATTAATTTTTCATTCGTTTTCCATTTGGGTCCGTTTTTTCAAATTCTCTACTGCTACTACTGCTATTTTCCGTGGTTATTTACCTGCATATTGTACACCAATGATCAGGGTCTGGTAGATTTAAAAATTCAAAGTAATGTATATAGTCAAAGAAGGAAAAAATTACGTGAGTATCATACCAGTGACTTTATGGTTAGTGCTTCTAACCAGGCAGACATACAGATGGGTATCCAGGCAAGCATGTTCAGTCCGTGCGCTCCGCTATTATCTGCAGTACTGAAAAAAGCACCATTTTGATTCTTTTGAACAAACTTTTGAATGAGAAGCATTCATGCACACTGCTGATAAACGTAGCAGAAGGACAACTTGAAATAAACGACCTCGGACTATGTAAATAAAGGAAGATTTGAGTGAGAATGTTCCTTGGATGTGCACTCCTAGTGAACGGCAAAACGGCGGCAACGGTCGTGGGCTCCCATTGGACCGCTTTTTGCCCATAGAGACATTGCATACTACTTCTGTTCATTTGCTATTTCTGTTATTTACATATATATGTACATCGTACAGGAATTTCTTATTGATGGTGCATAAAAGAATGAGTTTGTTGACTGAAAACTTTCGTGCTCTCGAGATTGTGTTGCATCCTAAAATATATATACATATGTGCACATAAATACAATTATATACACAAATACGTGCCAAGATATGTTGTTTCAAAAGCGAATTGTTTCATAAAAGACAATCTCTGTCAATAGCCTTGAAAAACGCTGCTAACCAGAAACTTTTGTGTCTGTTATCCGGAGTACACCAGAAACGCGCCGTTTGAGGTAACGGAGATATAGTGCGGTAATAGTGCATATTCGGATCCAGGCTTTAAAGTATGAGAAGGAAAAATGAGCATGCGGTTTCGTTGCCTCTGTCTTCATTTGGAATGAATCAGGAACATTTCAAACAAAACCACCTTCCTTTTCTTATTCAATTCAAATTGTATGTGAAATTCTGTGTCGTTTTCACATGGATTCTTGACTGCCTTTTTTGTTTTTGCATTGAATTCGCCTAAATAGGAAGGAAAGTGTCCCTATCAGAGTAGACCACTACAAAATTATTGGAACTTGACAAGTGTTCTCTAGAAGCGCAAAATGTTTAGAATACCATCATCAAGATCTACCGACGCGATGGAATTCCACGTCGACTTTCATCTGCACAATGGAAAATGCTTCTCCATTGATTTTTGAACTTTTGCTTTAAAAGAACGCAGGATTGTGCAGTATCCCGAGTTTCGCATGAATGTATCAATTCCTACTGTCGTAGCTATTTGATTTTTAAACTGTCTCAAATCTTCGAGACATCTGCTTTTAGTTTTACATGTTTATGACAACAATGGACCGTTACGCCAAAATTCATAGTTTGCAACCGAATTTTTTTTATTTCATCCCAAACGTAGCCTTAGCTTGAAATAATGGGTTCAAGCAAACCGGTCTCATTTATGGGAGTTAGTTTTGCCACAAGAAGGACGCATAAAGACAAATCTGCGAAATACATAGTTAAGCAGTAATGTACCTTTTAATCCCACTCTGGTTGGTTACCATATTTGGAAGAGCAGAAACCAATTACTTCCACGGTTTTGCTCCACTCTTTTCCCATAACATAACTATATTTCTAACAGTAAATAGGCAGATATTAAATCGACCGCCTGAACTTCGTAATTTACAAGTAAACACATTCGCATGCTTTGTCTTTCAGGAGCTTAGCAACAAATTCACATGTCAGTGCAATCATTCTGAATCCGCTGCATTTCCCGATGTTGTGATGGATTTATTGGAGAACTGGTCTACCGATAACATAACCGCAACCAGTACAATCCCGGAGATAGCCGAACGGCTCAACAATGTAAGTCGCGCCACTTCCCGCATCCCAGACATGACCTCGCCGTCCAAGAGCAGTCAGCGTATCACATCTGCAAAGACCGAACCGACCGATGCCTCTTCAGCCCGTTCATCAACAACAACCAGCAACGTAACCATTGCGGCAAAACAAACAACGCTGGCGATGACCTCGGGAGTAAAATCGACTTATGGAAAATATGTAATTACTACTGTTTCACCTAGACTTTCTCCGGATGGAACACCGTACTCTGGTCAAATGGAATCTGACATATCAGGTTGGTTGTTGTGAACTACGACATACAAACAGACTGAACTAGTCGGTTTACTTAGAAATTAAATTAATGTTACAATCTTTGCCCCGTGGTGCCAGGTCATTTCATATTTTCCACACTATACAAGAGTGATCACGTACTCCACTACTTCTCGGACACCAGGACACTAACACTGGGATCGAGGTTTGCATCGTGTTTAACTTAGGTTTTTAGCCCCAGTCAGAATGGAATTTGGAACGCAATTCAAGTCGTAGGGAGTTGAGCGTTCTGGAAGGTGGAAATTATTTTTGATTCACAGGTGCCATTGTATTCTTGAGTAGAATGAATTGTTTTACGAAAAAGCATACTCATGCAACCAAAATTAATTTACTCTATTATTTTTGAATAGGCTTTTGGCAAGCAAGAAATATGCGAATAATTAGCGAATCTTTCTATTGTCCCTATTTTACTTTTTCTTCAATTGCTGAGTTTTTGAAGCGATTTGTGCTTATGCTGCACCTGAGTGGTCTGACTATTTTGTAAATACTATGAAATTCGTCTCAATGAAATTTAAAAATACTGAAAAAAAATGAAAAGAAGTGTGAATTATTGTGGAAACGTATCGAAAACTGGCTTACTGGTTTGCAAACATAATTACTGGCGATTATTTGTAGTTTCTTGGCTTGGTTAGCAGAAAACCTATGGTGTAAAAATTGATTTGCACCCTGTGTTAAGGTTTGGATTCTGCAAACGTCGAGTCATTTTCACATATGAATCCATTCTGTTTCCCTATTACCGGTGGGTTTGCAAACGGTGACATTATTCAAAGGCAGTCTAAATTACGATAAGCACGAATAATAATAATTGGACAATTCGAGTACAAGCACAATCTGCTTCCCATCTCAACTCAGAGCCCTTTTGTCAGTTTGCTGGTCATATTTCTTTGCAAATTACACTGAATAGATGGCAAATCTGATCACCGCACGTTTTGTATGCGATAACAAGCCAAGTTAAATAAACAAAAAAACAACCCATAACCCCGCAAGTTTGAGTGGAATAGTTAGCACTCGGTTTTCGTATTTCTCACCACATTCAAACCGGGCGAAATGGTTATAATAATCAAAATTGCGCCATCTTTCTTATTCTGTTGGATTAGCTGGGAATAGAAGAAATTCGCAAACATTACAAAAATAGCCACCGAGAATTGAACTCAGTCAGGGGCCGATATTAAATACCAGTGCAATTCCGTCAAATTTCCCTGTTGTGGCTTCTAGGAAAGGGCTGATCAGCCACGAGCTGACGAAAACAGGCTAATATATGTATATATATATATATATATCTGTATACAAAGAAAATTGTAAATAGTATCTGGATGGGTGAACAAAATTTTCCCGCGAGCACAAGGCCGGTTTCGCGGTTATTGTCTCTCATCAAGTACTCTTTTGTCCAAGCATCCTTCTACTTGTACACTCCCAATTTGTATGTCACACCAGAATCTAATTTGTAACGTCAGGAGTGCACATGGAAGCTGTTCGTTGAAGAGTCCGCAGAAGATCCACAACTGTAATTCTTTGATAATTCTTTGTCGGTTGGACTGAGCTAACCTTAGGAACGAAGGCAGAATGCCATCAAAATAAACATACGTACCTATGGAAACTGGACAGACTGCCCTCGTTGCCAACGTTGGCTCAGCCCAACCGACAAAGAATTATCAAAGAATCACAGTTGTGGGTCTTCTTTGAACTCTTCGTCGAGGAGCTTCTGACGCTACAAATTAAATTCTGATGATATATATATAAACATAAGAGATCTTGCCGAGACAAGCAAAAAGCGTTACGTGAACAATTTTTAATTCGGTAACCAACAGCGCAGAGCAAAACTTTACTTGAATTTGTACTCAGCCATAGCTGGAGAATGTTCTCAATGGTAAGCAGTTAGCTTGGGTGTGACCCACTGAGCAAACCGACTTCAAGTGTAGTTGATATTCTGTTTTAGTCACGAAATTAGTTCACAACAGTTCGGCGTGTGCAGTGCTAGAAATCTAGCATCAGTAAACAACGACAGCAAGTGGACCAGTAATTTATTGGTCATTACGAGGCAGTCTCCAACATCTCTAGTAGCAAATCTTCTACCTCATACTCCAAGAAATTGTTGAACTTTTGTGTTTATATCCCCTCCTTCGTTAACTTGTTAAATTATCACCACAGGGTCAGGATGGGATCAAGATTCAAGCCATGGTATGCATTTGTATGAAATATAACCTGGGTTCAAATACGCTCTCAACCAATCTAAGTCAGTTTGAAAGTGAAGCGCTCTACCCAAAATAAAATTTGCTAAATTCTGTTAGAACAAAACAAGAATACCCTTTCGAAGATGCGGTCGTTTCTACATTGTCCACACACTTAGAATAATGGGAGTATCCCCGTCGCCACAATAACAAAATTATGCCTATCCGTAACGCATTCACTTTTGACCAGTTTGTAAGTGTTTTCTAATTTGATTCATACAGTAGTGAACAGCGAAGAAACAAAACAGGAGCTGAACATTTTTTCGAAGAACTTTAACCAGAAATAGCTTTTTCATAAGTGTTCTGCTGCTTACCACATATCGGACATCTACCAACAAAATTTCCAAGTTGCCAGGTTTGGACGCTTAGTATTTTCTACTACTGTGCCGGATAATTTTATTCCCTAACTTATTACACGAACAATCCATAATTCATATCCACTGACGTTAGGTGCTTTAAAATTTCACTTTATAGTATATATACATACATTTGTTTACATATATATTGCTACTTGTGCAAGCTGCCCAATCAAAAACCACCTATTCATATTCTGTTTGACAAACCTGGGGAATTTAATAGGTATGGAGATTGGCAAATTGATAAGAAGCAAGGTACTGAACCGCAATCATTTTGCTCTCTCCCATTGGTCACAGGAGCTGCATCCAGAAAATTACCCCTGCCCCATAAATCCAAGGACTGCCACACTTTATTATTTTGTGGCCTACCTCGTCGGTACCAAATCGCTGATTTGGTTGGCAAATTGCTTGTGTTGATTGAATCCTACGAGGGAGGCTCCAATGGTCTGCATTTTATGATCCACACAGTCACAATCATGAAAGGCTGAAATTTTGCCGGTGTACAGTTTGAACTTCTTTCCACGAAATGGCTCATTGGCAGCGTTTTTTCCCCAGCGAGTTTGTTTCCTTCACAAAAGTACGACGAATCTGCACTGCTTATGATGGAAGCGCGCATGTGTCAATGAAACAAGCCTTGACTGACACCCCAATGATTCAGAGATAAACCTGAATGAATGTTTTTTTTTATGATAATTCTTGAACGAGGGTAAACATATCACAATAAGCAGACGGTTTCAAGCGAATTCCTCTGGGCAGCCATTTCGGAGCCGTAAACCAACTTTACTAAGCAAAGCGCCACACAATCGGCAAATCGGCAAAAAAAATCTACTATCTGAAGGCTTCGTAATCAGGAAAGTGCATCATGGCGAGCATACGATTTTTATCCCTGTGGTCTGACGGCGGACTTGTTACCGTAGCTATTTTTTTTATTTCCAGTCAGATTATTCCAGTTATATTTACTTTTTTGGAACAAATACCCCTCCCCAGGTCTGCAGGCTCCTAACGCCAACTTTTTGTTAGGCGGTGTTATCCGAATCGGCTGAATTCTGAAGTACAAGTGCAAACTGGACAAGCTGTTTTACTTGTTCGGGCACAACGCTGATGTCTACCGTAGACGTTCCGCGATAAAGGTCATCAAGACGCCTTGTAATAGTTTATCCAGAAATTACTGTGGTAATTGCAAACGAAGTTAGTGTTTTCTTCCCCTCAGCACAACACGATTTCCTCTATAATGTTTCCTGTGAAGCAGTAGCTTTACTTTAGCTGCGGACTTTTGTGCTAGTTTTTGTCTTCACAACCTTAGGCCGCGGCAATCAATTCCGAACGAATAAAATTCGCCAATGTGTTCACGAAGTGCAGATTATTTTGTACTAGATAATTTGGTCGAATTCTTTCATCGTTTATATTGTACACGCATATCTAATGCTATTTTGTACCAGTATCACTCATAATTAATGTTAGATGTATACAACGTGAATTAACTAATGTTATAGATTCAGTAGTATTTCATTAAAGCAACGAGTCCTCATGCCGCATGAATAATTCACTCACTATTAAAAGCTCTTTAAGCTCTGCTCGTCCGCTTTGTCCATGCTATCAATTACGACCTTAGATCAACTCTTTGTAGCTGAGCTTGGGCGCCTTTTTCCATCTGTCATGATCAGGGCGAACCGTTTTTTGCTTGTAGTGAGTTCCACAAAATAGTGGTCGCATGCATCCGAGTTACTGTTACCAACGTGCTATCTCCTCTACAACCTGGTATGCGCAAGCTCAGTTTGTGTACAACAAAGAGAAGTAAAGTGCTGGATTTCATTCGTCCTGTAATGCACGAACTCAGAGGTTACTATTTGGACTGGGTTGGCTGGACCCGTCGACAGAGCTTTTTATCCGAAAGTCATTTAAAACCGTCAATTTTCTACTTGATTTTGAATGAAAATCATATTCAATGGGGAAAACAGTTCATTATATCAAAACCCCCAAATGACGACGTAATGTGGCGGAGTAAATTTTTATTCTACAACACTAACCGGTACACCGCGATTCCCGTCCACTCGAAGACTTGTTTTGAAGATGGCAAATCAAAGAGAAATGCTCGTCTGAAAGAAAAAACTACCTAACTTCCGATTTGCGAGAAACACAGTGAAGCATAACGAGCTTAAAGAGCCTGATTTTGAGTGATCTTAACTTAAAAATAAGATGATTTGCTATGCACGCATTCGTTCATTTCGAAATAAAGGCTGTAGATAACAATTAAAAAGAATGGAATGGACACTCAAAGGCTAACTGATATGTCTAATGCTTGCTTTTAACGGCCTGGTACATTTGATTTCGTTTTATCTCGGTAGCACAATGAACCATTTAGTCTGACATGATTGATGTTTCAGACCACTATCGATATTACCTGACGTTATAATCGTTCTGCCGAAATTCAAAAAGTTATTATGCAATACGCAGGTGTCAGCACTTGCTAGACAAATCGAAAATACGGCAGGCAGATTCTGATAGACATTTGGCTCGCGGAATGAGGATAACCCCGTCAGTGTGCACAGTGCCTGATCAGGCACAAAAACCTAATAGGTTGGTAACTTTTGGTCTGCGGATAAACGCAAACTGTGCTAATTTGTGTAGTTCTGCCGAATGCTCTCAAAACTAATTACTCATTCAAACATTTTGTATCACTTTGTACATTTTAGTCGAAATCATTCAATCATGACTAATTACTAATTATGACATTCAGAACTATTGCTCACGCGATCTTTCTCCGTGGTGAAAAACAAATTGTCAGCCGATTAATAAACATTCCGTTCCTCATAACATTTCATCTCTCTACTACCGGTTGGATGAAATTTGTTTACATCATTTTATGGGAGTTCTACCACTAAGGTATGATTCCGTTTTGTCTAAGGTGTATGCAAAAAATTCTAAGGAGGACCGATCTGTTTATCTTTTTTTATGGGAATCTATCGCAACGGCCCTAGCTGAGCACTGTCTCCCAGATGATCGGCCACGTTGCACGACGGAGTAGCAGCAAACTTATTGAATGATTTTTTCCCAGCTATTTCCATTCTCACAAGTTCAACAACTTAACTGATCTACCTATGCGTAAACTCTTATCGGGCATGTTATTTGATCATCGGCATCCATCAAACTCTAATCGAATAAGTAAACATTCATTTTTGTAAAAATAGGTTTTTCAAGTCCAAGTTTGTCACTGTCGAATTAGATAAGTAGATCATTTTCCAAGGGAAAAAAATGCTAAGATGCACACTATCACATAAGGAACTGGGCGGCTGAGCTACGCCGGATATTTACTAATGCATTCCTCCGGCAGACCTGTGGGCGTAACATACGCACAATAAGAGGACAGTGACCGATTCGTCCGTATAACACGTCTTATCGGAACGGTTTGACAGGAGAATAAACTGTACTCTAATTTGTATTTTTATGACAAAATCTAGCATTACGGTATTAAATATGCCATGTGTGAAATTGTAACTGTGAACAGGAAAAAAGGGGTAGTTTTGTTCCACCATTCAGACAGGCGGAATCATGATACCGACCACTGGTATATAAGCACACACACACACGAGCACAAACTAGCAACAGATTTGCATATTGGGTAACACATTGGAGCATGGCTGCGACATAGTGATTGCGTGTGGTCAAAAGATGCACTAAAGGATCGCATGGTATTGGAGATCTTTGTTGCGCTAATCTTGGACCGGTTTTCCGAGTAGGTGATGTGTTGGATGTGGCCTAGTCATCAGTACAGATTTATTTGTGCGCAAAATGCGGTGAACACGTACGTGTATTGCCGTGTGCGAATGCACTCGGTGGTGCGAGCAAGTCTCATATTCATTCGCTCGTCTGCAATCATGCACACACTTTCTCTTGTGTGTCTGTGTGTGTATGTTCGTATTCTTGACCATGTAAATACGGATGGTTATCCTTTAACGGAGACACAGCTACCTTATCACGCGTCCATTGGTCATCTACAATACCGTTCGTTTGTGATAGTGAGCCACGGGACAAAGTGGTGAGCAGAATACATTCCTGGGAACAATATATGAAGTGGTTCATCACCTACCGAGAGAGATGCCTGATTCAAAGGACTATTTGCAAATTGTACTTTACATAAGCATGGGTGTTCAAAATTAACGACTAGAAGTTGACTAGACCTTGAGTATTATTAGAAGAACCAAAACTTATTATACGCTAATGACGGATCAAACACATCAAGTTGCATACACGATTAAGCACAGAATGTTTGCATTAGCTGTCTTTCGGTTGTGTTTATTCCTTGCTCTAATCTGCTCATCACACTCAGAATGGGAAGAAACCAATGCAACCTTACCACTCAGTACCCCGCGTTCAGATTCGTTCCATACACTGCCATCTTCGGAATTACCGACGAAGTCAGCTTTGGAGGTTAACTGCACCGAACCGAGCCATTGTTTAATTTCCACGGATCGACTGAATCAAACCAGACCTGAGGTAAGCTTATAAGTTGTCAGATGCGTTTGCATTGGCAAGCTTTCGCGTTTTTATTACTTCAAAGAATCCTTTCATTACTTTTCCAATGATCGGTTTCGGAGCCACCAAACAGAACCATACAAAAGACATTTCATACAGAAGGGTCGTATTGCCGAAATTAATGTACCCATAAATGTAGAGTGTCAAGAAACTCAAAAGCTCATAGTGAAAAAAGCGAATAAACCAGGACAGTCGAAAAGCGGATTTGCATGCGGACTTAACACGGGACAGAGCCAACTGTTTAGTTTTACCAAATTCCAAATGTTTTTGGGAAGGTAATTCTTAGGAAAAGCCTACTTTATGTGATACTGATATTGCAGCACATGAGATATGGCTAAAATATTCCAGTAGTCATCTGGAATATGATTTGTAAATTTCTATCTTCGCTTCACACAAACGGAAATGAACAATGTAAATCCTAAGGTGAATGCGGCTGTGTTCATTCCGCCGCATTTATTGGAGTCCATATTGTAACGGGTACACCCGTAAACTGCAACAATAAAAATTTCGTAAAAAAACTGTTTGTAGTGTTTACTTCAATCTTACAACTGCTTGTTACATAAAAACATGTACTGTGCATTGTTAAAAATACACGCGATTGGCCAATATCTTAATTTTGGACTTCAAATAAGTCTAGGCGAAATCTAATGGATTAACTTTTTCCAGTGCAATCATGTATCATTTGCAATACATGACAAAACCTATTGAACAATTCTTGGGCAAACACCTATCTCCGCTGTTTGTTTTGTTGATTTCGGTGCTCTAGTTTTGATAGAATTTGTGACGTGGAAGATAATGCCACATACAATTTAGTAACCTTGACAACTCAAATTGTTTTTATGTTTCCGTATTTTGTCATTGTTATATTTGATCTTTGCGACACATCCTACGATAAACATCAAATAAGGTTCTTTTTCTATCACACGATTGAAATGTTGTGGGTTCGCAGAAATCAGCGTCGGTGTTCATCTCTGCATTGTGGATAGTCCTATTAGCTGTATTCCATCAAGGGAGTTTTTGTAAGAAGCTGACTAGAAAGGACAACAGTTCCACTTGGAAGACTAGCCACCACATGTAGGCAGCAGTGCAAAAACTCCTCCTTCGAAAACAATCATTTTTGTATTTCGGGTGCCATATTGTAATTTATTTACGTGCCAAGGGCAGTATGGAAAACTAACTTTTTTTCGTAATTGTGGGTTACCAACCATAGACCATCTATCCCGTAGATCTGGTGCCTTTATTATGGGTACCAGACTAGTAACTGAAACCGCTTCCTTCTATAGGCATTTCGTCACATGGACAGTGCCTAGAAATCCCTAGTATCTGTCCGCATGTTTGTGTGTGCGTGTGTGCGTGTGTAATTCGCATACAAATTTACGAAATCAATATTTGTGAAACTTCATCGCTTTACTAACTTAAACGTCTGCGTCCGTAGCATCACAGACAGTGTAAAAGTTCTGCTCAGCTGACAGCACTAGATCTTATGCGCTTGACTAGCATAATTATTCCGTTTATCTTCCACCATGAAATGCTCGAGGTAACCGAGCCTGTTCAACTAGACGGCTGTCAAGTAACGTTTCATTTCATAATGACGCTATAACTCCATTTCGCGCAAATCAATCAAGTCGGTTTAACTTAGTCCGGTGAAATCATCAAACTGGAGGAAATCCACCACAGCTCATGCGTAGCTTTCATTTGGGTTTCAGCTAATTTACTAGAAGCAGTCTGCTACAACAAATTGAACAGTGTCACCTTGTTCATACTACTGGTTTGAACACAAGCGAAAGTTCCAGGAGAGTGGTAGTCGTCGACGCTGCCGTGGCTTTATAGATATATTTACACATGTCTATATGGAAATTGTAAGTAGTATCTGGATGGGTGAACAAAATTGGCCCAGAAGCACATGACAGGTTCTGTGGTTATTGCCCCTCGTCAAGCATGCGTACCCGGTATTTTCTTATCCAATTTCTATATATACATATGTATATTCTGGTGGCATTCTGCCCTCGTTCCTAAGGTTAGCTTAGTCCAACTTACAAAAAATTATCAACGAATCATAGTTGGGGTTTTGCTGTGAACTCTTTGACGAACAGCTTCCATGCACACTCTTGACGTTACACATTAGATTCCGGTGATATATATACATATTGTACTTATTATTATCGTCAAAGTTTGGTAGAGGAAATATTTTTACTGGTTTTGACCAAACAGTCTAGCTGCCAAATAAGTGACTTCAATTGCCGGGGGTTCAAGTCCCGATATTGCTCGTTCATCTTCCGATGAATACCTTTGCCATTAACGCCGTCACCTGCCGTGAATATTGTACCTTTGTTCCACATTCATCATATAAATCTAACTATAAAGCGAATTCATTATTACAAAATTTGTAGTATCTAATTAGGTGAGTCACTTTCAAACATTCAGTCTGTCATTTGATTGTCGAAACAGCATCCTAACTGAATGATTCACTTTCAAGATCAGTCTGATACACTTTGACCTTGAACTGGCCAGCATGTGGCGATTTGCAATTTAGAAATTGAAACATCGTGGAACATTCTGCAGTGTCAATAAGCACGACTGAAATAGACCAAGATAGCAATCCCCTAATAATCACCGAGTTTGTTCTCACACGCTTGCAACGAATGCTAGAGTGTAGCAAAGAAATTTCATCGGTACATACTGCATCATGGACAGGCCAGTCACATCAGTCAGTCGGAATAGCTGCCTTAACAATCTTTATGGCTGAAGGCGACGAATCTGTCACCAAGGATTGTCCAGCATCGGCAAAGAATAAGCTATTACATTCGCAACTTTTCGATGCGAGTATCCCGAGTTCAGAATCCGTCTCGTCCATCGTATCCTTAATGGGATGGCTAAGTTTGGCAGGAAGTTCCCTACTGTTGTATGTTGCGCATCTGCTTCACACTAATTGCAATAGGAGATAAACGAATGTTCTTGATTATCTACAGTACTAACAGTATTGCTGACAAAGCATCAGTGGTCAGTGGTTATAAATTTGCCCCAGGCTAAAAAAGGAACCCAACGTGTCTGTTTCACCCAACCAATTCAGGGTGATCCGTTGTTTTAAAATATTATTTGTCTGTTCTTCGGAAGAATATATTACTATAAGCATCTGTTTTTCCGGTCTAGTCCGTATGCTTGAGAAGCAACAGAATGAATTCATAAATACGGTGGATTAAACTTGCCATTGGTTTAGGAGACAGTTTTCTACAGACGGGACACCACCGTGACTAGCACTAATCATCGATTTTCATGCTCGTCCAAAAAGATACACCAGTAGTTTTGACGACATTTGATCTCTGACTTTCCTTCGCGTAAACAACCGACGATCAGATTCAAATGATTACGGATGATGGATTGTTTCCTTGGGGATGGAATAAATGTTTTTGGATTTTTCGCTTTTGTTACGATAAGTAGATGATTGATACCTTCACAGTCTGGACACCCAGGTTGAAAAGTGATTGGAATATTGCACGTGGATGGACAAAACTGTCACCAGCATCTCTCCCAGTCCTACATTTGGTTGATGGTTAAGAAATTGAGCTTTTTAAAAGACTTGATGAAAAAGTTTTTATGTGAAGCAGAAAAAACTGACCGGAAAGTGAAGACTTTTCGCGGATGGAAATGAAACGAGGAATACTTTATGCATTTAATATTATTTGCTCAGATCGTGAACAAAATAAAACAACTTTTGCTGTGTTACGGCCACGTGGATTTTCAATCAACTGTACTTCCGGTTCGCCATACCCCATCCACTCTTACTCTAGCCGGAGCAGCCAAACCGAGTAAAAATATCTAATGAAATAATCAAAACAAACCCTTTATACTGGTTTCCTTTAGTCAGCAATCTTTGGTTACTTATTCAGATGACTGATTTGTCCCCCGTTACGAACAGAATTCCTCAACTCGGTTTCTTCGCACAGTCAATCAACTGGCGTAGTCGGCTCGATGTAAGTATGCGTGTGATCAGCCCTGTCCAGAAAGGGGACCCCAGTGAGTGTGACAATAAATCTGTGAAAGTCATTTTCGGGGATGCACATCTGATTGGGTAGATTTCATTTATTGTTTATATTATAAGGGAGACTCCAGTGAAAGACTGTGGCAGAGTTCAGCATGCAGTATGGGTGTTTAACCCAATTTGTGTAGGACGGCTTAACTAAATGATTTAATGAAGGTCGATTGAAATGAGTGTTCATGAAATTCCAAACTAGTCTTGATGAATTTACACCCAGAAGCAAACCAAAATTGAATTAGAGTAAGATATTTGCAAGAGAAACATTCTAGGCTGCACTAGGAAATGTCTCTCCATTGACTTTCTTCGAAACAATAGCATAAAATCTTCGAACTTATCCAAACACTGTTTCCATTTAAGTAATTAATAATTTTAAACCTCGAACCAAATCGTAATTACCCAGAACCAGAGCATAATTATGCACGTGCCTCTACCTCGGTTTGGCCTGTCGTTGACATTTTCCTACTAACTTGGAAAGAATTATCGTGTCATGACAGGCATAAGTTCACGCTGAACTCCTCAAAGTGATAGTGGGACCCTATCAGCTTCAGTAATGATTGGAAATTAATCGTATTGCACTCATCGTTAGGAATTTCCAGTTTGTTTGCAAACGCGATTAATTCAATTAATCTGAAATGCTTATTCAAAAAAAGGTTTGTACCTACAACTATATTCCATTCATTAGATTTTAAAACAAATGAGTTACACACTGAACAGTAATTTAGTTTTCCTGAATGAAAAAATAACCTGCAGGAAGTTGTGATCGTCTCCCCTTCATTAAATGCCCGTCTGTAGATTCGTTTCCTTTTTGCACCGGTTTATTTCGGAGCTAGCTCGTTGGAGCTTCTTCAATGTTTTTAGTGACTTCGACCAGTTGTCTGCAAGACAAATTCAGGGAGACAAATTTGCGAAGTTCAAACATCAGCAAACTTCTGGAAAAGGGATCTTATCAAACTTGAACTTAAAATTTTCAAAACACTTTAAACTGGATGTCGCAGGTTTATTACTCTGTGGTATAAAGTTGGCTTTTGCCTCGAACCAACTGAGAACGCCGTGTCAGCTGGTGACCAACACAGAACTTGTTCACCCAAAGGGTGAAACTGTGTTTTTAAGTTTAGGTGATCAAATTCGAAGTATAGCACAGAAATATTAGGGTGGAGATATTGAACCTCTGTTTGGAACGGAGGGGAGGAATTATTTGATAAATTGAACACACTTTGAGAACAACACAACGTGGCGAACAAGCTCGTTTTCAGTTATTCGTATTCATGCCAATACATTACATTAAATATGGTCTGGAGACGGTTCAAGGGAAATTACCGGTTTGAAGTCATATCACTTCACAACTCTAAGAATTTGTCTGTGTGTGTGTATTCGATCGATTTGTCACACGATCAAGTTGTAAACCACTTGTTGGATAATGACAAGTTGGTTGGGGAAGTTTAATAGTCTGCACAAATTGTTTCTGTGTCCATAGAGGGGGTTATACAAACGGATAGATACGGCTTCGGCTGTATTCAAGATGCGACACTTGACAGTTCTTGGCTGTCTACCCTTAACTTTGTAGATGGTGCGAAAAGCACTTGTCACGTTCACGGAGTGATTTGACTCAACAAGGTGTGAACACACCGATAATTTTCCTTGAACTATCTTCAACATATTTAATGTTATGCGTTGGCATGAGTACGAATAACTGAAAACGAGCTTGTTCGCCACGTTGTGTTGTTCTCAATGTGTTCTGTGGGATTTTTCAAACGTTTGAACACACCTTATTGTTTGGAGGATATCGACGGACAGAAAGACGTCCCCTTGGGTAATTTGTTTCTATTTTATAAATTGTAACTGAATTCAGACAGATAAAGTAAGGAATGAAGTCGCAGGACAGCGCCTGAGCAGCTTCGCGAAAACGAGCTCGCCTGTAAACCTTCAAGGACTGCTGTCTTAGTGAGCAGACCAGGTGACTTCACCAATTACGGATATCAGCAAATAGTCCCATTTTCCATTCCGGATAGCAAAGGGCGTGTCTAAGCCAAACCTGTGGACCCTGCAGTCAGTTGATAATTGCATCACCCGTTCAAAAATGGACTCAAAGATTCAATTATTTTCTTGTCTATTTTACAGTGCTCAACCCGTCGTCTCCCCGTACGTATTGTTGGTGAAACGTTCACAAATATAAAGTCATTCTATATTTTGTGCTTTCCATGATTGAATCACCTCAGTTGTAACTAGAAGAGCCTTTGTCTAAAGTAGATAAACTAGTCAGGCACATGTTTGTAACACAGCTACGAAGACCCATCCGAAAATGCAGGCCAAACATTCCTATCAAATGGCATCAATTGCTGTCTGTTGGTTGTTTATCAGTTTGCCGCTTCACAAGCTTGCCTAGGATGTTTGATCACAGACATATCTAGGATTTTCCTGTATATCATTTCCAAACGTTCATAGTTCTACTCACAAATATTGTGAAATTCCGCCTTAGTAGGTACGTGCACCGACTGGTCAACAGTGAGACAGGAAGCCTGCCTAGACAGGTTTTGTGTGATATATTCACAAGACATTTATATATTATACTTTTAGTTTGCTCAGTTACTGGGCTACTCGTGAGCAAAATTTTCAGAGATAAGGCAAAATCAATAAATTAATACAAAATGAGGAAGTTTTTCGCAGCGGAGAAATTTAAACTTGTGAAATCCATGTTCAAACAACGTTAATTTATCCGCCATTCGAAACATTGCGACTATATCCAGTGTACAAACGTGCTGTTACAATGTGAAAAAGGCTTTTACTGTTCGAAAAAGAACCAAGTGCGCCGGATATCTATCTACTAGTCGTAGTTACATGAGCCGACAACTAAGCAATATACTATTAAGGAAATTTCCGTATTTTCTAGATGTGATAATCATACGAAACAGTAACAAGCTCCTATCAAGACTTCGCTTTTTGTGAGCTAACATGACTGGTCAATTTCTCAACTCAAAATTTTGGTTCGGTTCAGTATAAACGAAGAAGGAGGAGGCTTTACTATCTTTCAAAAGATATCCGGACATTGAGCGATTATCACCGCGCTCTTTGGTAGCCTCCTTATGCGACTGTCATATTCATTACGCTAGTGGATTGACGACTGTCAAAAATAGGTGAGTGATACTACCTAGGAGAATTTTGGAATATCCCCTGAACTATTCAGCTCTAAATTCGTCTATCATACAGGATAGCTTAACTACACAACGCCCTCGACCATAACAGAATCATCCACTGGCAACAAATGTTTTCAGTGACAGGCCGCCAAAAACCCGACCATTCATCACGGTTCGTACAAGCAGCCGCTGTTCTGTTGAAGCACCTTGTACTTCGGTGTTCCCCGTCCGTCTGGGTGGTCCGTGGGAGTTCGCTGACGCTTGGCCTCCCACCAATATTGATTATATAAACCTACCTCGGATAACATTGTAAGCAGCCAATCTGCAAACAAATTTAAAATATAGGATTTCAATATTTCGTTTACCTACACGTGTTTTTAGTGCACAATGAGTATGAAAAAGGAAAGCGGTTTGCACGTGTAGTCAATAGATTCGGTTGATGAAGGAAATTATTCGTTATATTGCATCCAAGTTTAAACTATAATTAAAAGCCATGCAGTTGTTCCATAGTTGTTTTATCCTTGTTAGACTTTATCAGCGGCACGTATTCGTCGCTCCAAAACTAGAACACGAACCCTTGAAGAATAACTATGGGTCAGCTATCTTAGCCGTTGGGTTATTCGGTAACCGTTAATGTTTCTACAGGTCCGGATACAGTTTTGCACCACTACCACCTCAGACTAGAGCTGTTTTTCTGGTCGGCTCTTTGTCTGAACCTTATTGTCGATTAACACGATTTCGTGGTAATTGGGTAGGCGATATCCACGTTTATCTGAATCTCACGAATGCAATTGTGTGTGCAATCGCAAAAGGCGTGATGGGTGTGTGGGGCATGGTGTTAAATTCAACTAAACTTTTGTCAGTCTGTGCCGATCGCCTATGGAACACAACACTTGATTTGCACTCTTTCATCTCGAGGTTCACGTCTTGGTTCGAGTGGGATAGATAGGAATGAAACTAGGTGGTGTTTTTCGTGTTTCCATTTGTGAGATAGGTCCAGATACCGCCTCATTAATCCACTTGGCTCACATGTAAACGTCTTGTCGACAAAAATTAATAAAGGGCCAAGATTTTGATTGGGAATTCGATATTTTTCAACATGAGTTTATGGTGGCTTTATTCGAGCCCGAAAATTTCACTTTTACTTTTTTGTGTTCTACATGTTTTGAGGAACACGTATTTGGCAAGGCAATACCTCTCATGTGTCCCTTGGAACACTGTTAAGACATACCACAACCCGTGGAACATATTTCCGACAAAATCCGAGAAAACCCGTCCTAATGTGTAGTTGTTCCAGTTACTGCCAACAAACCCAAGAGATGTTGACGTTATCTAGAAAAACCCACTTGCCTAGCATTTTTACAGGCTATGTAGAATTGCTTTACCTACACGTTTTTAGCAGTTTTGCGGTCGAATGTAAACCGTATTCCAGGTGAATCGTTTCTCTTGGCACAACGAAGCAACCTAATAAAGCGTATCTACTTCAGTTAGTCTACTTGCACTGACCATCAAGGCGCACAGTTTTGACGTTTTACGATTAGGCCCACAAACACACACACACACACACATGCACACTCCTAGTTCCGAATAGTCCATTTCCACGAGGCGGACTGAGCAAATGTTGGAAGCATTTCCATCTAGGTCGAGCTGCTAAAAATGTCATGTTGCATAAGGTTGAACACCAGTTGTTCCTCACTCGTGCGACCAAGTTTGACAATCGTGTGGATACGGCCAAAAGGTTAGGCGATTAGTGAACGTGTTACGACTACTTTCTGGACTTCTTTTTCTACTGCGCTCGATAAAAAGGGACGGAAGAGTTGAGCAAAAATATATTTTTCCTAGAGATTTAACTATCCTTATTTTACGTAGGTTGAACGCATTGAATTCCTACTTTACGATTTTCTTCTGTACTATTTCAGGGATCCAAGCCTTTGGTGCTGCAGTTTTGTCTGAAAAACATCTAACGACGCGCCACAGAAAAACGGTTGCTAAGATATCGTGTGAGCTTCTGGCAGTTATCCCACAACCGTCCCCAAATGAGCCTACACAATCTTGGACTTTTCAGTTTGTTGCTTCCAAACGGGAAGAATAAGACTATTTCGTCTTTGGCCACACTATAAATTATTACGGGGTAGTGATCGATTTACTATTTTCTCCCAGAGTCTGACTTTTTAGTTGAAACTGTCACTTATCGTCGCTGTTATTGCTTAAAGTAGTTAGACATTCTTTCAGTCGACATTGCTAATTGGATATTAGGGAAAACAGGATCCGCGTCAACCAGAAGTCAAACTATTTTTCGATTTTCGTTGAATACAATACTGTCTGCCAAGCGCGGGCACGGGAAGAGTCACTTAGAACTTAACTTACGGTCCATATTAATACTCATCTCTGGTGGGTTACTATCCCGGATAGGATGACACAGTGACAAGTCAAAAATTAGATTCAAAGATCCCCCGAACATTTTTGCAATCAGCGATTCCACAGAAAATAGCATGATATATGGGGTAACCGAGACGTTTCGTAGTGCGGTAATTAATGGCAAATTATAGCTTCTTTGGTCGTACAGAAGTGTGAAGTAACCCGACGAATCTAATAAGTTTGATTTGAAGAGCTCATTTCCAAGGCGTCAGTTTTGTGACCTAAAACTACAAATGTCTGTTCAACGGTTTTCCAGTTGATCCAGCCATTTCCAGAGCAAAAGTCAGACGGTCCAAATCCAAAACCCTCTCTCACTTTGATGATAGACAGCAATTTGTTCTTGCTGTCCCAAAGCGATTCTATACCGCTGCGCTTTCAGGCCGTGTGATCTGGTTCCTCTTAGTACGGTGATGTGCATAAAAGAGTTCACTAAATTCACATTGTAGGTATGCGCAACAGACAGCAATAATTCAGGACTACCTTTATATACACCGAAAATTTGGAACATAGAAGTGACTAATGGATATCACACTTCATCTTATTTAGTTGGGATTAAATATTCACTAGCTATTCACGAATAAATGAAGTAAATTTGTAAAAAAAGATGAACGGTACGGGGAATCAAACGAAAAGTATTCCAACTTTAGATCTTTAACAAATGAATATGCAAAGATATTTCCGTAACTGAAAACAAATGGTGATCTCTTCCGGGCTGCGATGCTAGATAGAATTGAGCATAAATATAAGTATTTTACAATTTCGCCCTTTTGGTCTTCTTTCGGGAACCTGAAATCCGCTGTTTGCTAAAATGTGTCTGATTGTTAGAAAAGCAGCTTCATTGAGTTGGAAAGCGTCATCAAAAACTGTTGATGTTGAGGTTCGCGGTTCCATAAAATAGAATTACCCCTGCCGTTTAGGTGGGCCATTCATCCGTGCAATTAAAAATAACAGGTTTTATCGACCAGTGCATAAACGTTTCTGGAACTAACCTAAGTTAGATTGCAAAGTTTGTCTCTTCCTCATCCCGGGAGGTTCACAAGCACACTGTTCAGACGAATTCAGTCTGCTAAGTAAGGCACTGTGTATTTAGTTGTGCATGGACAAAATCACGTGACCTGTACGAAATTTCGGATTCCCTTGCTGCGTTAAGAAGTCAATTGTTAGACGCTCACCCAAAAAACCGTAACTGCGTTATGTTCAACGGGTTTATAACACAAAAAAGATACTCCAGAATTAGCTCTAGGATAAGTGCAATCGGGCTGCATTCGAACGAGGCTTTTCATGGGACATGACCGAAGTGTCCGGTGCATTCAAAATTCTTAATTGCCTATTAGATAGGCATAAATCTTTACGATTATGACCCTGTGTATCAGAGTATCCTGTTTAAAACTACACTCAGAAAACCTTCTAAAGATATATGCAAGTTTATGTATACAAAATGAGATGGATAAGCACAGTTTGATAATTCCCGGTTCCGCGGAAAATACAACTCGGTCAAATCTCTTAGGGACCAAAGGTTTAGGGCGACTCAAATAGAAAATTGAAATAAAAAAGTTTATCTATCCTGTCGGGGTTGAATTATTTTCTCTTTGAAAAGGTTTTTTCTATCCGCCAAATTTTCCTCGGTAGAAGTTTCTTGGACACGGCTGTGGACAGTCAAAGTCTTTGGAAGGTTTTACTTCCATGATCACCTTTGTATTTATATCTACATGCTCCTGTAACAAATCATTAAAGATCACATTTATTCCAGTGTGTATTTTGATCAAGATAGGTTGATTAAAACTATCCCCGAATGCATATTTTCGTGGGCGATCCAGTTGTTATAAAATAGAATGTTTCCATCAGATCGCGTTCATCTTGCCTTCCATATAATACAAACATTCTCTTCGTTAGTTCTCTTTTCCGCACGTTGTTGTCTCCCTTCTAAAAAGGATTCGGAAACAGATGTTGGAAAAGAGCACACAGGTACAGAAGACGTCAACACATCTGCAACCGGACGAGATTGGATAAGAGAAAGGGAACTTGACCAGAAAATATTGAACGAGGTAAGAAGAACCGTGCAGATTGAAATCAATGATTATATCAGTGAGAGTTGTCGGTCTTCTGAAGATGGTTCTTCAGAAATAATGAGCGACTAGTCGTGAACAACTTCCAATAGACGACAAAAATTTCTTGGAGGAACAACTTTTTGGATTTTGTGTTGAATTTCTTTTCGGATCTCCTCACGATCCCCCCTAAATATTGCGTATTCAATTTTGAATTATAGTGTACACCTAGTCACTCCAGAAAATGTATCACGTAAGCTGATGTGCATTGGGTGTGCGAACCAGATACGTGAACGCATTGGATGACCAAAAAGAATCCGATTGTGAAAAGTTGGGGCACTCCAAAAGTAGCGGTAGCAAATCGATTGCCATGGTATCTATTTGGATGTTTGTATGGCTTTTACACATACACACATTTGGGGGTTATCCCTAAAGTTCTTTCGACACCACAGCATTGGAAATACAAAGGAAGTGAAACAGAACGACAAAGTACTTAGTACCTGAAAGATTTACGCACCAACACAGGGATGTCGTCCTCTTAGTCACATTGTACTTCCTTCTTAGCATGCAAGAGTATCATCGAACACGATGTTTTCTCTGAAAATGAAACATTTTCGTTTGGTAAAATGGTAGGAGTATATGCCAGAAAGAAAGCAATATTTTGCTTAGACTAACCTAAGGTAAAATTTAATGTAGGATCAAATATATGCCAACAAATACGGAAAACATTTTCCAGGTGGCAATGGGTTACACGAAAATGGTAGTCCTGAGACCGAGCGTATAACTTTGACAACTTATTGCAACAGTCCCTTGAATGAGGCGGGAGAATATGAAAGGAAGACTCTGGAAACATGTATGTACACATAGCTTGGTTTTGGGTTCTGAAACGACAACCGCCGTAGTCCAGAAGTACATAGCGGAATACATGAAGCTCGTATGAGCTTGTTACTTTTGGAGGTAAAGACGTAAGGTTTACTTGTTTATGTCGTGATGTGACTGACAGACAATTGTTTGACTTCTCCAGATTCACTGTAATCTTATTTCGGAGTATTTTCTCACTGACGGTTGAATGCTTAGGTTCATTCAAATTTCCAACCTTTTTTTATCATCAGTCATATCCCCATACAAAGTCACCCAATGATTTGAGTGGCAAATCATGGCAGCCACTACAGTCTACACAACCTACGTGGCTGACCGATGAAACAAACGAGAACACAAGCATGGGCGTATTGAGAAATTCGACAACAACAGAGGATTCAACTCGTTCAACAGTGGACAGTAAAACCGTGGATGATTTGCCCCGGTCGCAAACTGAGGCTTTCGAAGTGAGCCGAATTCGATGTAATTTGTTCACAATAACCCGTTGGCAATATGCACATACTTGTGTTTTGAAATAATTGTGTGACTAAAGAGAAGAAAGTCTGTCACGTTGCAATGTTAAATTTAGTTTTGAAAAATTTAAATGAAGGGATAGGTTCTTCCCCATGATTGTTTGGCTATGAGCTATCGTCAATTGCAATGTTTATTCGATGAGATAAAAATTTTAATGTCAGGGAACCGGAAAACTATCGTAAATCGGCGCAACAGATAAGAGTAAGAGGAACATACCAACAATCTTGAAATTTTTAGGCTTTTGATGACATTATTTCCGTCCTCACATTGCTGTGAAAAGATTCTATATTTTAGCCCAACTGTACATATTTTAGTACTGTATAGTACTCCATTCCGCAGAGCGCAAATCGAGCAGTCGTACCGGGGTGAAAATACTTCAGGAGTTATGAAAAATCACTGGGGATAAATTCCAGTCAAAGGAACTGAAAATATCGGAAAGCAACAGCCAATCAAATACCATCAATCACTGTCGGGCTGTGTAACAAAGTGGTCACCAGGATAGCGGAGAATATTCTCGTTTATCAGCAGTAATAGTACATTGGAGGAAATGTCAAAAAAGAACCAGAAATATACCAGTAGCCGAATTGTAATGGTAATTTATGAACTTATGAAGTCTTTGGTGAATATGGATAATTAGCTTGATCCCAGATTGAATATCATTCGCCATTTTTATTTTGAACAACCTTGGGTATGAAAAAGAAATGAACTACTTTCCCTAAATATGTGGAAGCTGAGCTCATTTAAGTGTAAGCGAATGGGCTTATCTGATGTTTGCATTTTCTAACCTCCATGATTGCAGAAGGAAACTAAAAACAGAAAAAGGAGCAATGCAGACATTTCCGATCGATATTGCTTTATTTATTACCATAAAGTAATTGCTATAACCGAAACTGTTAAAAACTGAGCCAACATTTTCGCGATTCGATGACTTCCCTCTCCTGGCTTGTTTTTCCCCTAATTTTAACTAGATGCCTAGCCAAATTTTGCTACCGAGGAGGAGAATTAGAAGCACCTGATCATAAACACCGGCAATTCCATAAAGAATAAGGAATCTAAGGGCAGATAGAATCCAACCACAATCTGACCAGATCTCATTAGTCCATTTATAAACAGCCGAATTCGCATAAAAAGCAACGTCCACGATCTAGACGATAGAGAAAAGATAAACCAACCAACTGTCTCGTATCTTGACGTGATATTTTCCACACGTCTGTCGACTGATGTGGCATTATTTTCTTAGCCACAAACTGATGATAATTCTACCTACGGCAGCTTCATCGGCTCCGAGGAATTCAGACAAAAAGAAACGCTACAACAGATTTACAGATTTACCGCCAATCTTTTTATCACAAAATTATTGTTCCTTCACTCTTGTTGCGCGGTTACGGGATTTCGTAAAATGTTGCCCTTTTGGAGAATCGGATTTGCAGATTTGTTTTGACTTATTTCCAAACCGGGACGCATATTAGCAAATCCATGATGACGTGGTAATATGTACAATCAAGCTCGAGACATTTTCACGAATATCCATGCATATACGACATTTCGATTTGCAATGAGAAGCTACTCTTTCATGGAGCATGAAGAAAAAAATTGGATTTTTGTTGGATTAAAAAATAAAGCGCACACGTGATTTCCGTTTTGAACCACATCGGCTCAGTAATCCACCTGATCTAAGGTATTTCTACCAAACTCTCTGTTAGAACCTCCTATAGTGTTTGTTATAACGAATACTTCATACCATTGTCGAGGAGAGCAAGAAATTTTGGATGGGAGCATCGACAGCCGTCGCATTAGTTTGCCACTAGTCCAATTTTAACAATTTTCAATGACTGATGGAAAAATGTTTGTTGGTGGTATAATTACTGGTCACATCACATTTTGTTCAATTCAAGTGAAAGTGCTTACCGTTTCGTTTATTTTTGTTCGCTAATTTAGACCACTTCTAGGTTCTCTCCTTATAAATGAAGAGTGTTTAGAACGCACGAAAAAAGGGTATTCAGTGATCTTTTTTCTTGGAAAAATACTGTTTTTCGAAGGATGGAACAAACGGTACACAAAAGGAACAGCTATCAAGTAGCACCTCGCCACTCCCTTCGGAAGGCGAAGTAGGCGAATCTGAGGCACAATCAGATACTTCTACGCCGGCAATGGGTGGCCATGCAACAGTGAAACCGAAAATTGACGGTGACGGACTAGACAGAGGAAAATCGATTACTGGAAGTGGCGATCAGTTACATACGGATGAAGGAACAAAGCCACCCGAGGTGAGTATGAAATGAGGGTGAATATTTAGTTATGAATACCACTAAACATTTTCTAACTAGTCTTTGACATACCACTCGTATAACACTACTAAACTGGCAGAAGTGAATTCATAACTCAGCGAGAAAAATCGAATGAAACTAAAAGTTTCCCGTTTAGATCTCCAAGGACATTTTATCTACCATGCTCCTGTGCTAGTACTTAAAGACCGTGGGTTATGTGGTGCTTCTGTTTCTGTTGCTTCTGATGCTGCTACTGATGATGACGATGACGATGATGATGATTATGATGATGATGATGGTGATGATGATGATGATGATTTAGATAGTTAAAACACCAATTAAAAAGTAATAATATTTAATGAGGAAAATTGCAAAATTTACGATCGATTTCCGATTCTTTAGAGTACAGTGAGAAACGGAGGATTTTGTTAGGATTAAATCTAGTCCAATTAATTGTGCATGAACTATTGGATTACCCCTTTTTGTCATTTGAATTAACGACAAATCACGACGCGTTCCAATCTCCGCAGTTTACTGCCTAATCGTCTACGCTAAAGCATACGATACTCACCCGTAGTTTCGCATGTCACAAACCATGCGAATTCAGCGTTCACGTACCTGACTATTAGCTGCTTAATAAAAATACAATGAACAATGGCTGATATTTCAGGAGATTCGCTTTACTAGTAATAAAGCTAAAATGACTCGTTTCCGACTGAAATTACGAAGTGAGAAAAAAGATACGAGAAAGGAATTTTAGGCTCCACTTTTGGGCGGAATTGTCTGTGGCTGGATCCGTTTCTAACCCCAACGAGAAACTAAACCGATTGAACTTAGGTATGCAGCAACACATAAAATGACCATTCTGGGCTAGTAAATCGTCAAGCAGGGCGTTAAGTTCGGAACAATTCCACGCGGAAGGATTGGTTCCGTATATAAATGGTGAAATCAAAATCCCAAACGGTGCTCTTGATATTCAGTAAAATTCTTAACAGCTTCTTTCCCAAAAATAGACTAAAATCGTCACGCTGACGGTTTATGGACCTAACGGAGATGAATGAACAATCTGGCGGTTTTTCGAAAGAAAAATGAACAGCTTGTACATTTAGGAAATAATAACAGTTTCACAAAAACGAGAACTAATCCGAATAATCAATTCTGACCAGTAACATTTAGTTGCTATAGACTGAAAATCACAGCGAGATTTGAAATAAATAAAACGTTTTGTACTAGGGTCTTTAAAATTCTCCCGAATATCCGTTAAACAGTGGTTCCTTGGTAGGTAGTCATTGGAGAAATCGAGGTTTTAGATACTTATTCCTCCGTTTATCGCTTTCACAGAAGAATGATGTGTTATCCGTGGTCCATTTATTATGGTTCGCTTCTCGCACAAAACTAAATAGTTATTTGTTTTCGTTTTTGTTGATGGAGAAACACGAAATCCCCGATCAAGCAGTATGGACATCAAACGCAACTGCCCATGGAACTCCGATGACCAGACCAGAATATTCCACTTCCGATCCAGAGCATTCGTCAGTTTTCCAAGAGTCGACAGCGCCTGGAATCGACATTACCCCATCTTCGAAATCCGGAACGAATGTTAGTTGCTTCTAGTATCATATAAATTATCCAATAATGGTGAATGAATGCAGGGAGTTAAAGTGGTTGAATGAATGGATGAGTGAGTGCATGGATGAGTGGTAGAAAATTGGACCAGTATACTTATGCATTCGTGAAAGGATGTGCAAATATGGTGACCTATTGTTTTCACAATACTAGTTTTCCATACCAGCTAACTTTGTAAAAATGATCATTCAGCAGCTGGAAACAATGAGAACTTGACTAATGCTCTGAAGACATCTTGTACTTTGACCGGAAATAATCAGCAATACGTCAGCGTTGTGTCATTACTGGAATTGGACAGGTATGAATCGAAAACCTTAGCTGGCTTCAAATAATCTGTTGATTCTGTGCCCACCTGAAAAATGGGTACCAGTCACTGATTTTCTCAATTACTTGCCACGAATTCTATTACATACCAACTTTTCCGTGTAGTGTTGTTAAAAAGTGAGCTCTATAAATAGCCTTGGGAGGTTAGTTAGGCCCTTAGAATGGAACGAGAAATAAACCAACTTGATTGGAGTATCTAAAATCCAAGGAGAACCATGATTTCCATATCTCAATACAAATCATCCGCCGATTTGTATTCCAAATCCCCACGGGACGGGGCTTATTACACGAGAACTTTCAACCAACTTACAAAGTTTTAAGATTCCCATTTCATCTGCTGAAAGGAAGAAAACAAACCGTGTTTGTACAGTCTATCTATGTCTTTCGGTTAAACGATTTTCCCGAGGAATTTTTTTGAACCGTAATTTTGTAACCGCAATTCTAGACTTCGTGTCAAAACACTGATAATATTTTAGTATTTATGTACCGAAAAATGTCGGCTAAAATTACCAAAGTAAATTTCACACAAAGAAACTGGAACACACTGGCTTGAAATTTTTTCCTTCCCGGAGGATTTACCGAGTATATTCGCGTAGTTCCCAGTTCTCACTATGGCACCTCGTTACTTGTCAAATAAGTTGTGAAAAACAGGACGGGAGTTGATTAAATGTTGATTTTACCGTATCTTGTTCTTCTGAACTACGAAATGACGAGTTTTGCACCTTTCCACAAATTTATTATCTCTTCGCATAAAATAGCAAAATTATCCTCCACACGCACTGACATTACCTGTATCAGTTTGGTTTATAATTAGACCAAACTTGTGATGGATTTACATGCAGTCATTATATATATATATATATATATATATATAAGTAGAAAGTAGTATATGTGGACTCTTCGACGACGATCTTCCATGCACAGTCCTGAAGCCAAAAATTCGATATATATAAATACATATATACCTGATCTGTGAGGGTAAGATTTCCCTCTACCAATATGAAATATGAGTGAATTTTGGAAAAACGATGATATCTCGGATAACTGTCTGTGTCCCTTGCCTTTTGATTTGCTAAAGTCAGTCGCTAAAATTGTAGGTTTGCTAACTCACGAGTGATTGCGATTTCCTCAACTCACAGAATTCCACGGTCGGTTGGCTTGACGGTATTTCTATAACAACTGCAGACATCGAACTCGAGAAGTCGACTACCGCTGAATATCAATCGGGAAAAGAATTAGATCACTTAGGAAAACCGGATCAAACAGTCACACTTTACCCAGAGGTAAACTGGCAATTATTTTACTTCATATTATCCTTACAGGAATTCGGAAATCACACCAAGGATCACACATTTGTTACTGGATATCTAAACATCACGGATACTGAAGGAACGATTGAGCCAATCAGTCTTACTTCATCCCTGCATACGCCTGTGACTACCTCGTCTGTTCTCGAGAGCGAAGAAGTAAGTAGATAGTATTGATTGTAACAAGAAAGGATTGCTGGTGACGAATTTTGGCTGCGTCACTTACTTTAGAAGGGAAACGAAACTCTGAGATCGAAACTATCTCGATGTGGTAAGATTTGTGCGTGTGACTGACACTTATGCACCCTGGGGCCGCATTAGTCTCCCTTTCCGAATCCGGTGAATTTTTCTCCGATGACGATCAATCGCATATGGTTGTTTTGTGCCTCGTAGATTAGTGATTCGGAGCTGACTGCTTCCGCGGCTGCCGACAGGCAGCCAAGAATGAATATCTGCAGGGTTATTTTGGCATCCTGACATTGTTTCTCACATCCTCTCAAGCAGCTTTCCAGTGGAGTTTCCGAGACAAATGGAAGATGGATTAGCATGTTGGTTCAGTCATCTGATTTGTTCCCGAACCCAAATTAATTTCATTATACAGTACACGAAATGTTTTTACATCGGCCTTATTGTTCTCAAGCACTTCCCCTGCATGGCTGGTTCCGTCTGGTTGCGAATTTCGAAGTACTGGATATTTGTCATTGGACACACCTGTCGACATGATTCGTAAAACTAGTAGCTACAACCCGAAAGAACCCGTATCATGACATACAAAGCTCGGAAAAGGGTGCAAGTTACATTTAAAGTTGGTTCAAATGGATAATAAGAATATCCCCAATTGAACTGATGCAACACTGTTTTCCGTAAATTGTGAATAAGACGTTTTAGCACATTAATGTCAAACTTACTATTTTCTATTTCACAATAATTACTTCTCAAGGGGCTCATCATGAAGCATGATTTCCCGAATTCACTATTCAGAAATCATACAAGCACTGTACATCGGTTGTGTGAGTAATGCATATTCACCGCGCCCGAACTAGCGAGCACAGATCTGTGACTTGCGAAAGTGAGTGACATAACGGCCCTGTGTTGTATAGTGCTGACGTTCGGTAAACCGTTGACAGTCTGCCCGATGGCGCAATGTTTAACCTGTTCGACTCATGATGGTTCGTCCTGGGCTTGCGCCCTATTTCGCTCGTGGTGGATTTTCGTAGTTAATATCTCCTTTCAAGGATAAGACAGCTGCAAACTACTGTCATGTTTTCTTAGTGGTGAGTTAAACACTGACACTAGATGATGAATCATTTCAACAGCCTATCAAATCCTCTACTACTGTAAAGTAGTACGGAAGAAGTTTTATGGTTCTTACATGGGTACCCCATAGTGATTTCAGAATCATTTTAGGCCGACCAGGGCATTAAACTTCACGGCAGACTTATCTCGATGCAAACGACCTCCCTAATGACCTCAGTAGAGACATTTATAATATAATAGGAGCAAAACTAGGGTCATTAGAAAGCACAATCTTAAAAAACTAAAAATGGGTTTTACGTGCACTATCCTATTTAAGAAAGTGAGCTGAAGTTGCAATGGTTTCAATCCCGACTATTTTTCAGGTAGATGGGTAGATAAAATGTTCCTCGAGGCTTCTTTGTGGCTACAAGTCTGTTCACTTGTTTCATCAATCAATGCTGGTAATGTGTCATTCCATGTGAACCGTCTAATTAGAACTTTTGTCCCTTAGTTGAATGTTACGTTCTGACATCCAGTGTTACACATCAGTCGATCTTTTGCTGCTGAACTGTGTAATGCATCAGAGTAAAAGTTAACCTAAGATAGCTTCTTCTAATCTTGATGTATTTTCAGTATAGACTGATTAAGATTATCGTCTGGAGGGGTATGAGACAAGATATTACCACTAAGGTTTTTTGGCAGTCCGATCTTGCGTTCCATCTGTTATTCTATCCAGCTTCCTGTAAGCGTAAAACGAATTCTTTTGGGAATCATTTGAATGCTCGCATTTGAGGATCACAGGCTTTTCCATGAGAGGGACCAACTGGCTATCATAGCCAAGTTGACCTGATATCCGTCTATCGGACTGTCGCTTTTAGAGATCTCTTCAATCTGCGGGTTGTAGCACAATAATCGTCTGATATCCCATCATTGGACCAGTTCAGTGATAACGGTGAAGCATTCTTGTCACTGGATCTAGACAAGTGCCCAAATTTCCACCCAAGTTTGGAGGTACAAACCGTGATGAATGGGTGACTCAAGACTATACCCACTTTAAACTATTTAAGGGTTTAGTCAAAACTATTCAGGAACATCATTCAGCCGAATTTTTTGAGTCACATTCACGTAGGATGAACATGTGATCCACCTGACACGGACACATTTGTACGTACGCAATGTGAGGTGTGCTAATCACCTACTCCTAGCTCTACAGTCTGCGAGTGGGTGTATTCTTGAGAAATCATGTGAAACAGGCGTAGCCCCATCGAATTCCTAATATTTTTCGGCGCAAACTAGAATGAACTTGGCATAATTCTGAAACAACGCAGGATATTGTACCGTGAGCTAGGCCCATCCGATTTCAGGCAACGATTCAGTGTATAGTGTCATACTTCGGATGATGTATGGCTAGTCAACACTTCATGCTTGGCTAACCGTCCTTCGGACTACAACTTTTATGTTCAAAGCTCAGGTCATCCGCTCAGCCTTATTCTTGGGCATCACCAGGCTCTCGTTTCGTTCTTCTTAGGGCATATCAGTACCCAGGGTTTTATCCCAGACTATTCACAATTATGGAATTAACTTCATTCAGATGTATTCCTCAGTGATGGTCAGCAGTGAAAAATGCGCCTTCCAATTGGAAAGCTCGAGGTTACAGACTTGGTACGACGGAGGATATACACAAATGATGAGCTCCAACAAGAGCGAAACTCAAGCATGGTGCATCCCGAGAATAAGGCTGGCCTGATGACCTGAGTTTTATGAGTGAAATGTTTAATCAGCCAACCGCGGGTAGTATCAACCGCATCCAGAACTTTCAGATTACTCCGAGCTTTGTATATACATGTTCTTTTTTACTAATTTAATAATATTCATGATCTTCACACAATAAATCAGTAAGTCTTTTGGATTTTTATTTTTGTTCCACTAGTATGCTTTGTATGCTTTCTTCCCGCTATAACGAGTAATTTCGTTTCACTTTTGACCTTTAAATGTCCAAAGTCTCTGCAGTGTGACGATTTTTATTGGTGTCACTTTACGTTATCTTCACAGAGGCAATATTAACAAGAAATTTTAAAAATACTATGCGTCATTCTAATTAAATAAATACCTGACAACCGAAACTGTCACAGAATGTTCACAGTACTATTTACTGCTCGGGTTGTTTGGAATATTTTCATCACAGCAAATTGTCACTTCGAAATTCCAAAATTACCTACCTATTCGCCAATAGAATTGCGGTTGAACTGTTCGGACAAAATGGATCATAAAGCTACACGTCGTCGAGTACATTAGATCGTCAAGATATGAAAACATATGCGGTCAAATTATTAGAACACAAATATAAGAAACTGAACTGCACTTATTTCGAGGTGATACTAGAAAGCAAAATTTGTGCATAATAGGAAATCCACTTACTCAATGTAGAACCAAAGTCGAACCCATGGGTTAAAATTGACCGCCGGTTTATTGTTTGTCTGGGAGATGTTCCAAGGCTGGGTTAATTCGGACAAAACTTTCTACTGCGAATTACGTAATTGAATATCCAATTTTGTGCCGGCTAGACTTTGGTTCATGGCGTCAATTTTTGAGTACGCAGTGTGTAAATGGATTTCAAATTCTGTTTAGGAAATTGTAATGAACTGTAAGGATTATGAGAGTTGATATTTTCGCACAATCTCGTTCTGTGCATTAAACAACCATTTTTCCTATGAACAACGACAGCACGTTCGTGGAACGATAGGCATTTCACAACTGGACCAAAGTTCATTTGCACACGTTGGCACGACCGAGCCAATCGCGACCCTGGACGAAACATTCACCAAAACAGGTGACTCAATCACCATGAAGGTACATTAAATATGTATTTGTTGCTAAGTATTATAAAAATGCTAGGCATATGATTGTTCTACCTTACCTGCTTTGTTCAAATATGCAGTCTTATGGTAACCATTGAAACTAGTCATGTTTACTTGGTCAGCTCGAGATATGGTTTAACAAATCCTGAAGTACTGACTAATTCAGTTTTGTCATCAGTACAGGTGTAATCGATGCGTCAGAACCACCTAAATTGTGCCTCGTTCAGAGTAAGTCCAACGTAACCGACAAGGACCAATAGGCAAACTGAAAACTATGCAGGTAGTGAGTGAAAAGATTGGCAATTACTGTTTCAATGTCAACTTTGAGAAGAACTACTTTTCCGCTAAACTACGCTTGTTTTGGTAGCTTTCTCGCAGTACCGACCATTCTACAGCGAACTGTATGAAGAACGGTAATGAAACAAAATGAAGATAAAACGCGAGAATGAGATGTGAACTTGGAGGTAACTGTGGAGTGACTACGGCCTCAATTCATATCAAATGATGTTCCTAATGGACACGTATGGGCACCTAATGGTAACCTTACTTAACCCACTCGGGACAGTTCACTGATGAAGGCCTTCATGCGTCATATCATGAACTGACAAATTCGACCCATCTTTAAACCGATAACCGATAAGTCGACCAGTAAGTATGTGTAACACGTCCAAAACACCTCACTTCATTCAAATTCAGTATCTCCACTACCGATTCATTGCTGCGTACCAAACATCTGAATTATTAGGCAAATTCTTCCGCTATATTCTGACAATACTACGAAGTCACCAGTTTCCAAAAGATGACAATCTTCACCTATCTTCCATCCATAGTGTTCAGACTTCAGACCTGTACAACTGGAGCTATAGTGCCGCTGCTGTGCATACTCGACCTTTGATTAAAAGCTGGGCGCCGCAAGGAGGCCACAGATGCTCCGAAATGGTAAAAAAAACAGTTGGACCATCTATGTGCACTGCAATAACTAGAGTGATGCAACTGGCCAAGTACAAAATTGACTGTTGCACCTTAATTTTCTTTTTAAAGTAACAGGGTAACAAATTTGACCAGTCCCGTGTTTAACTCTTGGAAAGTGCCCCTGACTTGTCCGAAAACCAGTTGCATCGGTCGATTTTGGATAACACTGAGGCGTGCGTTTTTGTCAACAATGAACTGAGTTATCCTTTCCACTGTATTTTTTGCAGTTCTGAACATTATCAAGCAGCTTACGTCCCAGGTCCTGCAGTGAACCAATGAGGCATGACTTGAACAGTTGCGTTAGCAGAATAGTATAGAACTGTGGGACCGATTAGACCAAGCGTTTCCTTTATTATTTTGCCTGCGGAATCTAAATGGAACTCAAAACCAGCATTTTTGATAACAAATTGTGAATGTCACTGAAATGATCAGGCGATGCAGAAAATTTGCGCCGAAGTGTATGTGAATATACACGTTGAAGACAGACATGAAAGTAGGCCCTGGGTACCATACGTAATTTAGGCAGGTAACCAACGAAATATCCGAATATCACCCAACGTGGCCCCATGGTTCAGCTGGTAGAGCGCACAAGGCAAACAGCCGGGGTTGCGTCCACATGTGTGTTCGACCCCACCGAGGTCAAAGACTCTTTACAGTTAGATGAATTGTCCTCTTGTCAAATCTGCCAGTCAGGATTTCATACAAAGGAAATCTGACCATTCATTCAATACTAGATGACATTACCATTCATCAGATTATTTTTGAACATATGTGTATGATTCACCCTGTTCCAGTATTCATCCAACCAAATTACCCGCTGCTTTCTTTGTTTGGCGCACAGTTGGAAATTATAAGGCATTGAATTGTTAAAAGCACTAAGGTCGCTCCATGAACATCCGAACGGCAATTGGTTAGTGGGAAATTCTTCGTTGCAGTATTCGAACCCAAGTACGGAAGCCACCAGCTCATTGCATCTTACGTGTTCTGTCCGATGATCCTCAAGACTATGTCGGAGGATGTTGAAAAATTTCACCTAGGAAACAATGGTAAAACTTCCAGATTTTGACTTCCTGAGCAGAGCTGCTCCGTGATTCCGAACTTCCTTTTAGGCCAATTCTATTAGTGCAAGTTTTTCAACCATCTCAACTTGGTCAAAGACAACTGACTCACAGGTAAACCTTGATGATCCAGATACAACGGCCACAAAGGATATTGGAAGTACCAATCCCACCGTCGATTCCAGATAATATCGAAATCCTCTTAGTATCGTCACCCATTTTTACAATCTGACGACAATACTTCTCAATCGAAACACTGGGTGCTGAATTTGACTATCGAATATATTCATAAGAGCTGAGGAGTGCATGTACAGAACAGTGTGCTGTTCTTGCTGCATGCATGAAAATTTCCGAGCGCATAAAACGGAACCTTCTTTGGTACTTTTTTCACACATTAGATAAACAAATGAATAAAAACAGGAATTAAATAATACTTGCTAGTTCGGCACAGCTTGAAATCGTTTTAAACAAGAACGTATTAGTATTTTAAGTAACGTTGTATTGTATTGCATAGGCATATGCTTACAAAAAATGTTGCATTTTAGTCAAAACCCTGGGGAGAAAATAAGAACACAGTGATGCTCATCACCTTGTAGAAAAGAAGAAGAACTACCTCGTGGCGGCGAATTTTAAAGTCCTCTTGGGTAAACCTGGAAATCTAACAGGAGATCAATAAAGAACGATTAAAAAAACATTGTTATACAATACGGGAGATGGTGCTTTAATTCACTTTGTAGTGCCGAAGCTTGCTGATTCGAAATGACAACCATCGGAGAATCCTCATGCAAGTGGAAATGTGAGAAGTCCAATTCAGATTTTTATCAACAGTAACTCGTAAGAGCTTTTGAGTTGATGGAAGACGTTTCGGATGGGTATGCAGACCCAGGGCGAGGAACCAGATATTCGAAACATTTAGATGTGTTGAAATTTAAACCAGCTCATGCAGAGAAATCGTGAACAGAATATAGGTTATTGGGAAAACTGCGAAGTCTTACTCGAAACAGTTTGACAGAGGACAACATTATCAGCATGCTTAAATAGATGACAGGGGGAGCTAGTTGATTGGTCACTGTTTTAAGTAGAGAAGAGATACAGGTAAAGAATACCATCCTGAAGAACTCCTGAAATGTTAATCAACTGTTTCGAAGTTTTGCTGCCCGGTCGTAGGCGCTGGATTCGGTTGCTGAAGTAATCAGACAGCCATGCTAATAAGGGCCAAATGTTTCCAGTTTGTGAATCAGAAGAGAACATGGGACCGAATCGAATGCCAACGAATAGTCCAGAAAGATGCAACATAGCTTTTTTAATGCGTTTAAGGACTTACAAATGTGATGAATTAGTGAGGTGACAGCGTCCAGAATCGGTCTGTTAGATTTACCAGCCAATTGAAAAGGGGTCTTCAGGAGGATTCATAGAAGAAAGTAGACGCTTAAGCACAACATGTTCTGTCAGTTTAGGACCAGATGTTAGGACAATGTGACGGAAACGTTTAGCTAAAGTAGTAGAAATCCTAGATTTTGGGATGGCAACAACAGTGACGGGTCTCCAGCAATGAGGAATAGAAAAGGAGTTTAAAGATGTGGCAATCAGAAGAGTGAATGCATCAGTCAGGGCTAAAACACTAAGCTTCAAAATATCTGACTGTCAGGGACGACCCCTGTGGTAATTTATGTGATACGGAGAGTCTCGAGCATCTCTTCCCTAGAGAACCTTACAACTGTCATATTGTTGCCCGATGCAAGCGCGACTGAGGTATAAACAAAAAATTGATAAATGTCTGGTTGGTGATGCTGACATCCACGGAAAATTTCAGGTATCTTTTTCTTCATACAGTACAGTTGAATTCTTTGTCATAGGGGTTGTCTGTTTTTACCAGTCAAGAGTTGACTGGCGAATGTCGTGTCAATAGTTTTGTTTCTTTATTTTATTAGGGTGGAAATGATTCGCAAACGTGACGTATTACGGGATCTGCAAAAGGGCTTCTTACGTCTCCTTAGGGATTTCAGTGCCTCGGTTATTTGAGATAAATGATACCTCCAAGGTACATCAGATATCAAAGATTGCGTTGGCCGTCTCTATGAACTGCTCGAAATTGTCATTGAGCAGGGGTTCAAAAGAGAAAAAGGTAAAAGCCAGCGCGCAGGATCCCAGAAGAAGAATAATGCTGTTGTGTGTAAAGTTACGGATGCGAACTCGGATTTGAATTGTCTGCTAATAGGAATGGAAGGCTGACCTAGAGTATATATTGGACCTGAACAGAGGCAGGCAATGACCACTAGTTGTGAAGGACGCACATAGTTTCAGGGGAATGAAATCAAACTGGTTGATAGTAACTCTATTTAAAATGGAGTTTCATCTGATGGGGAAAAAAGCAGAGGTGTGCCACATAAAACAAATTCAATGGTATGGTTGATGTGTGATTGAACTCACTAGCAGCAATATGCTGACCAATCCTAAAAAGGGGAACAAATTGCTGGTAGAAAAGGACCCAAAAAAATTAGGAGGCAGTGTTGTGAGTCAAAATGGTCTGGTAATAATTTCGTTATAATCCTGGTGGTTTGGCAGAAAATATTTTGCTGACAGTCAGCTCTTTTTAGGGAGAACGTATATGTAAGTTCGGACATCCATCACCAAAAGGCGTTTGCGTATGTTTCCACTTCACCTGCAGTCAGCATGTTGAAACTCTACCCTGACGTGAAGTTTGAAGCTGTTTATCGACACTGGCAGATCACCAAAGTCCGGCTTTTCTCACAAACCTTTTATACGGCTGACATAATTATTGGAGAACGGGGGACATATCCGACATTTTCGTAGATTGGGCAAAGGTTTTGGTACTTGAAGACGTCGGAATTGACATCCTGACATCCTGGATGCATTTAAGCGTTGCCTGCCAGTCAGCATGATTGTTTCTTCTGGCTGAATTAAAAGAGCTTTGAAATACAATGCTGTGTGATCCCAATCGAGGATGAGGACCAATCTGGTTTTTAATATATTGATTCTGACCGGCTATGATGACGGAGGTCATAATGGATTAAAAAATCCGGCAAGAAAACAAAGAAATCAAGACGACAGAGAATTGTGACGCGGCCAGCCATCAAACGGGTACGTGGACAAGGAAGCAAACCGTCTCCGTATGCACACGATCAGCTTTGTCGTTATTGGCTCTCCTGTTACCTTTCTGTCCAACTGCTCTCTATAACTGCACACTCCGATATTTGTTTTCACACCAGAATCTCATTTGAATCACATTGGGTGTGCATGGTTAATGAGTCGACTCATGAACCACAACGATAACCTTTGGAAGTTCTCATTGATTAGTCGAGGAGGACTTTAAGGAATAGACCACATCATCTTCAGCTTCTGGTTTTTATTGTAAGTAACAACGCACGTGGATGAAAAAGCGAAATTGTCCCGAAACACTCGAGAACATCTACCGCTGCATAAAGTTGGTATTTACTCTCTGGCTTGTATAACTACTGGAAGAATATTTCAGTAGTCAAAAGCCAACTTAAATTCATTTCATTGTGGTCCAGTTTTTACTTTTGCTAAAATCACACTTGCTTGCTCTGGTTTTGTTTGCCGCTTTGCGGCGCCGGAACACAATGAAAGACACGTCTTAAGGTCACAAACCAGAAGAACAATATGAAAGCATAACACTTCAAGATCAAGGTTGCTACCGACTGTGGCCTTTGGCCATATCGCCTAAGGTCTCCACCCCACCCGGTGATCTGATTCTAACTAACCGGAAAGGTCACAACTCTTCTCCAAATCATGTGCTAACCTCGTCGACTCATCTTCTAGTCACTCCCCCCCCCCGCAGAAAGCGATACACAACGTAGCAGCCTAACTACTAACACACCGCAGACCAACTTAATCAATTCAGATTCAGCGTTTATTCGATCAACTGGGTTCTGTGACCCAATGCCCTAAACACAACCCAGGGGATGCTTGTTTCCTCAACAGTTTCTAGAAATGTTAATAGACGACAGTACCCAAACACCATGCACCTTCAGTTGCCTGCTGTACGTTTGTTTTGATGTCAGAATATCTTTTGTCTACAGGAACTGGCAAAAATAGTACAAAATTTCCGGCTTATACTTTTACTTAAAATTTCCATCTATTCACAATTGTAAAACCTAGCCTATATTAACATTGCACCTACAGAAAGGATTACGATATTTCGTCACTCACTTCAGCTAATTGTGTTGGTCCATTGTTAGTTTTTGTCAGAATGAATGTGGCGAATTCAGACATTATTGCAAACATTTTTATGCATTTCCTGAAGCTTCGCATTGAATGAACATTTTTTTCTTCAAGCCTCCCATCGACCTGTCGACGTCGGACACTAGTCTCTACTTCGTCAGCTCTGAAGCGGGGAGTCTAAATGCCTCCGAAGAGATATCGGCCGGGATGGCTTCTGGCATGGGTGAACTCGGAGCTTCCGGCCCGGGTGAACCCGGTGCCTCCACTACCGAACCTTCTCTAGTTTCCATAACACCGGACCGGATACCAAGCAAAGAGGTTTGTTAAATCGCATATTGGACTTTGTTGAAAATGGAAACAAACCGCTGTTTCTTCCTTGTATCACTTGATTTCGATTAATACTAATGTGCAATCATACTTGTTCCAAACTATCACGTGTCTACTGGAACGTTATTTGTGTCAAGAATTGATCGCAACCTGAGAGAGGAAAAACAAGTCAAACTGAGTGCTATTTGTTTACTAGGAAGTTAAAGCAAATTATATTTGTTCTGGATCATCGAACCAATCCAACGGTGATTCCCATGTATCTCAGCACACGGGTCAAATGCACGTCAATGACGCTGACAGGTTTCTAAACGATCCATATAATTTGGAGAAGAAAACTGGCTCTTTTTAGCTAGCGTGTTTTTATTGTAGAATCATTCAATCTACACTCGTTACATAACAGATTTAAATTTACTTTTGTAGTACTAATGCAATTTAAATTTGAATGACGGTAATCTGATAGCAAAAGCAAACCGTGAAGCAAACAATAAGAGGTTCTAAGTGTAAGGGGTTTTGTCACTTCTAGCCCGGAACATTTAGTTGCATCCCTAACTCCAGTAGGCTTTTGTATACAAATGGAATCACTTTGGTTCGTATCTCGAGCATCTTAATGTCACTTAGGTCATTGTCTATTCGGATAACATTCTCAAGAGACGATCTGCACATTGGCAGCTGGACATTATTGTTTTCTCCACTTTTTAATCGCCTTTTTTTACTCTGTCATAGGAACAAACTGACAGTATTATTGTCACTCTGCGACCCGAGGACAGTATAACCCCGGCATCGGTTTTGGGCATTGATACAAGCGATACCGAAGGGTCCGATTTAATCCGAACTGTTGAAACAATCACGGAATCGGAGAAAGTGAGTTCAGGGCTTGAAGCGGGATTGACCATAATCACATATTTACAATAAACCATGCTTAGTAATCATTTTGTATCCAGCACAACTCAAAATTCACTCAATATTTAATAGTTTTTTTCTACTCCGATAACATCTGAACCACAGTGTATAAAAAGACAAGCACACTGAAGGCGAGTTTAAGGGGAAGTCCGACTCTGTCATGAGGTGGATGTCTTCTCCCCGGCCAAGTTAACTGTCGGATGGAAGATAAACGACTGGAATGATTCTGTCCACAAAAAATGTAGGTGAAATCGGACGACCTCAAATATCACTCCCCCCAGAAGGTAATCAGGCTCTATACTACTTTGACAAACAGTAATAAGAAACAGTGTCTTTAAATGATGGTGCGTTTTCCAGCTCAAGTTGATCATTTTAAGGCTATTCGAATAGTGGACGTGGTATTTAAATTGTGCTGCTTTCAAAACTAGCCACGGTAATATCGTCCAGTCCATTGTCGTCTTTACTTCGGCATGTGGTAAAACGCTTGCGATGGGAGCATCAAACTCAGCGGTCACATGTCTTTTAATAAAGTAATAACAACCATCTTCATACTACAAAGGTCATCCTATTCCAAATTTCCTCGTCACTCTTTAATATATATTTTCTTCATGTTCTTGATCATTCAAAACTTACTACAGAAGACAGAAGATTTATATTCAGAATCGATTACGTCAGCCTATGATGACAGGCTTTCTTGGGTCAAAAATGCTACGGAGATACCGAGTGAGAAACCCATGGTTGATGTCACGGAACCAGGCAGCGCCAAAATGTCTGACCATGAAACCACCCCTTTGAGTGGACTTTCAGATAAAGTGAGTGCTTTGTTTCAGGTCTGTTTTCAATAGAATTTGAAGAATTGTCAAAGAAAGAACAAAACGTATAACTAGTCCTTTCATTATACGAGGAAATTCAGGTAGCTCAAAGCACCGTGAAAAGTTGTCGATAGATTTTTGCTGTGTCTACTACTTAGATTGTAAATTTTCTGTCCAGCCTGTCCGCGTATATTCCAACTGTACACAATAAAATCAAATTGATAAACTGTCCTATGATTAACAGACTCATATCCCTAGAAAGTTTCATCGCCGGCAATTTTTGCACACGCGGATAGGGAGTAGACCAACTATTGTTGAGCTTTGTTTGGCTTTTTAGTACGGAACAAAACCAAAACGATTTTTGTGAAACAATGGATCCTATCCAATGTTTGTAAGCTTAACCGAAAAGAAAACATAGAAAGTAAATATTCATCCGGGACAATCAGAAAACCCAGCAACACATAACAGCTCAGTGATCGTTTGGCTACTACTCAGCTCAACCGCCTATTGAGTGTACTACCGTGCTCCGATAGTCTAGAGTAACCGAACCGGAAGAATCGGAGTACATCCCCGTTTCATGGTTGCAAAGATTGGCGAGGATAAAACGACATTTGTCCGTACAGGTGAAACGACGACCAGTAAAGCATAGCTCTTCCATCTACAAACTTCCCGTAAGTTGCTGTTATGCTTCGTAAAGATGCAGTCTAATCAACGGACTGAAGTTGGACAAGGAAGACTGAAGTATTCGGATGGACATAATGTCCATCGGAATTCTGAATTTATACTGTTGCATATCCACCTAATACTAGTATCAGTCAGAGATGAACATTAGGCCCTTCATTACAAATGTGTTTGTGAACTACGAACTTCTTGCAAAGCTAATCATTGAGAATGTCATCTCGATGGCAATCGCTTGAAAATTCGGGTGTTTCTAATGCCAACTGTATTCAAAAAATTGCTCTTTCAAAATGCACGTAGTAATTCATTCGTATATGAAACAGTAATTAGCAATAGGTCCCACGATGCACAAACAACCTGCAAACAAAAACAACAGTCCATACTGATTTGCTTACACCAGCGCAAAAAGGATATGCACTCAGTAGGACGAATCAACGGCAGGACCAAAAATAGCTGGTATACGCCGAGGGCCAATCCTAATCAAGATCCTAATGAGAGGGGACGTGCATGTATTACGTGTACTTTCGGAGCACGCTCATTTCAATCAGTATGTCCGCCAGACACAACTCCGACTGCGGGACCGTGCGTGTTTACATGTGTTGTCAATCATATGTTAGTAGGATCAATTCTCATACGATTACAACCATGCGGTCAGGCTCATCGATCCAGACAGTAGTGCCTGCCAGTGGACGGATCACTATTCATGCCCACTTGCTTGAAGTTTCAAATAAGACTGACAAAATTACCATCGAGCAACTGTTCTGATTTCTGCAATCTTCCCTTCGAATTTAGACAGTGAGACTGCTTTTCCCACCTTCTAAATGGCATTCGCAAGTGGACATGGGCTGCATCTCAGAAGTTCGCTTTTTCGTCTACAGTTATGATCACGCGATGAGGTCTGGATAGCCATGTTTACTTCGCACAGAATTGCCTTTCATCTAACCTAAAGCACTATCATATTGAAAAGAGATTTATTGCGTTCGTGGCCCTATGAAATTTTCACCTACCAACAGAAGCCAGTTCGGTTGAAATCACCTGAGACATTGAACCAGACTGTAAAAATAAACCCGCCTATTGAGTGCAATCAAAAAAATTAGTATCGCTACACAATCTTTGTTACTAAGGTGTGCATGTCATTCGCACTCAGTCATGAGGCTATTGATCTTTTCATGTGATCACGTTGCCTGCCTTTTCTAGGGCACTCCGGTGTTCATCGGATGGTTTGCAACGCTTCCAGTCTGGTTTGGATAAGAAATATATCTTTCGATGCATAGATTGTGCTAGCGAAATACAATTAGAATGATTCACTGGTGCGTTTCCTACATGTTTGGTTACGTTCGTTGTTCTTGGTAGTATTTGGTAAGGGTGCCATTTCAAACATTGAATATATGCTGTCTCCATCACGTCAGTCTACAGTGTACATTACAAAAAACGTAAAAAAATGTCTACATCTGATTGTAGAGTTATTTGATGGAGGACGACACTGGATCTACTATTTCCACCATAGACGTCGAATCTGTGGCAGACATTACAACTTCGAACGTATCAACTGCTTTGACAGGAGTCACGGAACCTGGTTCATACCCTGAAGGTCATACTTCTTTCACTCCAGACCTCGTCACTCCAAGACACGAAGTAAGCCGATAAATAATCTTCTCGACAATTCATTACTCCCTTTTGAGGCAAAATAGTGAAAAGCATAAGTAATCCCACTTTGAAATTTTCCTGGCTTACACAGTCAAGGTTATTTCTGGCTTTGACATTTCCTGTTGAGCAGCCACTGTTGTACAGCAATGTAGACCCTGAACACAATGAGAGACTGTTAACTATTGTGAGTAAAGAGGAACAATAAATGGCACAAAATAACACAGCACGTACCCGGCAAAGTACGCAGGTAGAAAAGCCTGAAACAGCAGATCCACAAAAGGAGATCGAGCTGCTCCAAATCAAGCTGAACCTAATCATGATATAACGTTTGTGTGTGAATGTGCGCACATATGAGTTACCACAAGGGTGCTTGAAAAACGATAGATCCGTTGTCCGTGAAATCGTCTGGTCTGTTGATGGTGAATCTGTTCCTCTCTGACTTCAGACCCTAACGTCAACACACAACAGCCAAGGGTGCTTTGAAATACAATCTGCCAGACGATCTGCCGGATAATAATTACTCTCTACTCATTTGAACTGTCATTAAGCAAACTAGATATTGAGTATTAAATTTAGCAAGATAAAATTTTTACGAAGTCATTTCCGATAAAACTAAAGTCCTGTGGCTTGTTTCCGCGGTCCTTCATTGAGGAGCTAGGCGTTGATAGTGGACGAAGAATAATTTCATAAATGATTTTGCGTTAGAAATAAGTTGTTATGGGTTAGTCACCAATCACCGTACATCCATTGTGTCTATTGTCTGAGTGCTAGTAAAAGGGCATCGACTGAAAGATCTTTCTGAATCAACTGGCATTGCGGTCTCTTTCCTGCAGTTGTTGGTGTGAACCCTGAGTAGCCGATAGGTTGACGCCTGAAAAAAATGTACTTACTATTTGTGACCACGCCATACATCGCAGAATCCGTCGAGGTTAAACTCGTGCAGACCTCGCGAAGACGTTCTTCTTTACAAACTTGACACCGGTAATGCTGTTATCCACTCACGGCTAAAAACGAGACTCCAGTGTAGCACACTGCCCGTCAATCGTTTCGTTCGGATTCAGCGTCAGAGATGACCAGAATTTTTTTTAAAGTGAACCTAAGCTAAACGCGAAAAATTCTGGAAATGGCGTGGAAAATAACATTTTACCCAGGAAAACTCCATTTGGTTATCTGTAACACTCGTGTTTATTTTGACGAATGCCAATTCTTCCTTGTCATCGTATGCAATATCGACTATAGTCTAGTCCGTTCTTCCACACGGTCTACTACAGGGGGTATTCTATTTCAAGTAGGTCCACATGCTAATGGACTTGGGTTTGTATACCAGTCGAATACTGACAAGAGTAATAGCCACCGTTTTTCCCAATGTACTATTCGTAAGTGTAGTTGACAGTTTTCATATCCGTTTGTCGGACAGTTTTCTGATCCAACAATAATATGAAATAAGAAAAACCAAATTTTCTTTGCCGTTACTGTCTCTCAAACATGGTGTTTGAGATAGAAGTTATGCAAAAACTTTTGGTGTTTGAATGCTTTTCCTTCGTAGTTTTGATGGAATATCGTGGGAGGATTGTGTCAGTATGTAAAAAGTTTGGTGGGCTATCCTTCCCTTACCTCCGCCAGGGGGGAGTTCAATATTTCGAAGAGGTTCTGAATGTGAATCGATCAGAATGGTTGAGAAATGTTTCACACAAACTCCCAAAACGTTGACCGGGTTGCATGTTATCTTTCTAGAGACGTCACAATTGAAAGATGGATCCATCTGGTCATTGGACGACGCAGTGAAGAGGTATGAAAACCCTGAGCAGTGGATTGGTCAGTGTAGGTCCGACTGGACTGTTGGGTAGGGTCTACAGAGCCCTACAGCTGTTGGTCGATGACGGTAGTTGATCTTGTTTAATGTCACAGTCAGTGGCATTGTCGAATTCGAAATCTTTTCCCTTCAGTACAGTTCTTCAGTTTTTAACATTGAAGTTGATCTTTCGATGTTTTTGTTCCTCTTTTTCTTGTTTACGTAGACGATCCTGTGAGGTAGCAATGAAAACCAAAGCACGTTGGTGTAAGGTTAATAGTTGTAAAAACGAAACTGAACGGACTCGAGTTACTGTTTCATGAAAATAGTTCACAGAATAACGGCATCTCCTTTCTTGATTAGTTGATTTTCATGAATTGTACAGCGACGAAATGGGACGAATACGCGAAGGCAGAGAGTATTCCTTTAATTCAACATGTTGATTATCGAACTACAGCCTTAATTCAGTCAAAACTGCGGAGATATGAATAATCAGTGGGTAACGTAGTAAAACCATGTGTATAGCTGGACCATGATTTCCTCCTCTAATCAGGACATTGAAAGATTTTCTGCCGGCGCAATGTTAGCGGTTGCAAAATCGGGCAATAAAAACCCGCAACTCTCCAAAAGTGTCACTAGTAGTTTGGCCCAACAGTCTAGAATTTCGTGGACCTGAACCCAAAGCATAAATTACTTTGGATAAATTGCCCATTGTAACTCACAACCTCCGTCGACATACAACTCATAGTTCTTTTAGCTTACTTCCTTTTTAATTCCATTCACACTTAAAACATTTGTCAGGCATGACAACGATATCATGAAAAATGAAATGGAGTAATAGTAAAAGAGATCACTAGATGAGTGCGATTGGTTTTCCGAGTGAGAACTAAATGTTCATTGGACCATTATGGCAAAATTTCACCAGGTAACCAACATGAAAAATAACGCCACATTTGAAAGCCTGAAACGGATTATGGCCTAAATCAGATGATCAGAAAAATATTTGAATTTAATCATTCACCAAACGGGTCGGGTAACCAGTTGCCGAGAAAATTTGCTTCAGATTAAAATTCCGAAATGAGGAAAATTTCCAGGTTTAAAACAATAGAATGTTTGTATTGTTACAAAATTCCGCGTTATTTCCTTTAAGAATTTGCGAAAACAAATAATCTTGGTTTTGACATACACTCGCGTTTGGGAGAATTTCAGAATATTCATGACAATAATGCATAAAAATTATCTCTAAGAGTCAGATTTGTTTACCCCATCAGACGTGATAAAATAACTAGTCTTATCCCTAAATTTCTCCCTCACAGCCTGATCGATCCAGTGATTTTGATGGATGGACAACGTCAGAAGACTTATTCAACCGCCAAGAGGGTGCAACAATAGCACCTGCTAAGAGGCCATATATCACGCCTTTGGTCGTGGACACTGAACAGGGCAAAGTAAGTTACGATCCGGCTCTTAGACACATGGAACACTTTTATGATCTGTAGAGTAATCACGTTTGGTGTGAATGGAATACTCAACTGGGAAATCAGAATCCATTCCAGTCGCAAGATTTTGCGAATTTCTCAGTGACACACTTTCAGATCAGATGCCCATATAGTCCCCAAAAGCAAATGGGATAACTTGAAAACCTATCACGCACAGTTTCAAGTGCATTTGATTTGTTATTGGGCCTTCGATTCAATTTTAATCGAGATTATTATATGAATTGCTAGGAATACTAGATGGGTGATTCGTCGAATTTGAGCTTCTGGTGTGTTGGGCATAAAGAACAATTCACCAACCTCCATGTGCTGGTGGCAAAGTAGATATTACGTAGCCAATCATGTTGACTGATGGCCGACGATGATGAAGCAGTTAACAACGTGGCGTTTGGGAATAACGTTCATGTATTCGACTCTTCTAACCATCAGTTACTTTACCCACGAGGCTGTCTTTCAGTAGTCTTATATCGCCTCCTGGGATGTCATACACTTCTTACATTATAAATAAAATTGAATAAGGATTATTATTATTACCATAGTATTCTTATTTTGCTGTTATTAGTGGTAGTAGTAGTAATTACAGTAGTATTTCCTGTTTCTGTTGTGATATTTGTATAGTGTGGTAGGCGGAGCAGGAAGAGGAGGAGAATATGGAAGAACGTGTGCCTACAGAGTACTGTTCATGATAGATTTGGCAAGCAGGAGCGATTCAGATCGGATGATATAATAAATAGTTTGCCCTCACTTTAGACGGTTGGGGTATATATATCGCACACACAGCAAAAACGAATACAGTCCGGTCACCGATTTCGGTTTTGAGATATGCCTGTAAAGGGTTCAAGCCGGTGGTCCTCTTTACCCTTAATCTCGCAACTTAGCAACCGAGATGGTCTTATTCGTGATGAGCGTTCTGTTGCCTTTTTCCTTCTGCTTCAAGTCATTGATTGATCTCCACATCTATTCTCAGGGAGCGCAAACAATGCGCTAGGGAGGCATTCTCAGTATATGACCACGTCACCGAAGACGGTTTTGCAACGATCGTACCAAACACTCGGCTGTGTTGTTCGGCGTTCCTGACTCCTTGATCCCTCCAAACACTGGGAATACTGCACCAACCGAACTGAGCTTCTGTAGGCCACGTTTCACAAACATACTGGAGGTCAGGGCGCACGGTGACATTGCATACTCAGCTTTCGAAGGACAGACTAATGTGTCTGCGCTATAGATGCTTGAGGTTAGAAAAAATAAGTCTGGCTTTTGAAATACGCATAGATATTTCCTCCTCATTGCCACCATTCGCAGAAATACAGCTTCCCATATAAACGAAGCTTCCAGAAATCCCCAATCTTTCATTGTCCGAGTACAGCGCCGGTACAAGTTATCACCAGCCCTGAAGTAAAACCCTACACTTTGATTGTGTGAATCGCATGCCGTACCCGATCACTTCAGTACTCAAGCCGTCCAGAAGAATTTGTGCAGCTTAGACTTTAGAAGCAAGAACTGCGAGTTCGACGACGCATTCAAAGTCTGTAGTTTGGTTGGCTGCTTTGGGGTTCGACACCATCTACTTCGCCTTCGATCGATCACTTAAGGATATCGTCAGCCCTGACCAATGTGAAACCCTCTTTGATTCTCGCGGATTTGTCGGTAATTTGCAAAGAACAACAGATGCAATGAACGTCGAAGCAATTCGAATTTAACCGATTCCTTATAACTGTCACAGACACTTCGCAAGCCTTCCTTGAGGACCGGGATAACGATCCTTCAAGTTCAATCCAGAGGAAATATTCCTCGTTCCATAATTTGGAGAATACATTCGTTAGTTTTTTCACTGTATCGTGTCTTGCGTCTTTGAATAAAGCTGGCGACAAGGCGTCTAGGCCTTGGGCCATGTGGTCTTTGAGGAGTGAAACCGCGTTACCGAATTATGCTTCCTTGGACGTATCTAACGACACTGACCGCAGAACACCACGTTCAGCAGGAGTTATGATGGTTGGTACGGGAATACAGTTGGGCTAATTGGTTCAGAGGTGACAGTTATCTCGTAATTAGTTCGAAACATTGAACTAGTAAACCTAACTTTAGCAAAGGGCACATACACAGGAAAATTTAGGCGAATTTTAAGACAAACAGTATATCTGAATACAATCACAATTAAATAAACGAATCGGAATTTGCGTTCCACAGGATATCGATTCTTCAGCAAGCGAAGACCAGGAAACTGACGTCAGTAAATCACCAGGAGACAGGGATACCACGGAAACAACCAAGAGACGTCTTCCTGAAAGACTGGATTATGAAGAAGAAGAAGCCGCAGGAGGACATTTAATCAAGAAACCAAAGGTAAGTTAAACAATTCAGAGTTAAGCACTAAAAAGAATAACCCAAATAAAAAATACAAAATAGGACGCAAAAAGAAAAACACCGGCCTATGAACAAAAACATGATTAAATCGAACGTTGCAAAATGCAATTATGTGACTTGGGTGAACTAGTCATATAGGCAGTGAACACTCCAATCACGTATGCATACACTGGTCACTCGAGGCAATCGCCCAGCACGAGTGATTCGGCTCTTCGCAAAGTCCCTGACTTGACCACTCGACTGAATGACAGAGTTCAAAAGCATAATGGGTCGAATAATGACTGAAACAAATATATGTAAATTTTCCTCCATGCAGGATCGGGTCTCTACGGATTCGTCTGGTCGAGTGATCGAAGACCAGTTCGGTCGAGAGAATGTCACATCTGAGACGCCATACAGGAGAGATGATGGTACGGAAGGTGGGAAACCGGGACTGGAATCTATGGAAACGGAGATTCCGGGAGAGCGTGACCGTGAACTGGATCGAGACCGTGAGCTTGAACGTGACCGTGACCGTGACCGTGACCGTGACGGTAACCGCGACCGCGACCTTGAGCTGGAGCGAGAAAGAGAACGAGAAGGAGAGCGAGAGGGAGATCGAGAGCGAGAGCTCAGAGAGCTGAGAGCGAGAGGAGAGAGGTCGAGCGAGAACGTGAAGAGAGCGAGAAGGCGAGTTGGACCGAGTCCCTCGAGACCGAGACCGAGACCGAGACGGTTATCGTGATCGGGACCGAGATCAGGATCGAGATCGCGAGGTGGAGGGCGAGGTGGATCGTGACAAGTTACCAGATGCAGATAAAGTAAGTGATTATGTGATTGGTTTGGTTATTGAGGTAGAAATTTGGTGTTAGTGTCATCAACGTTTGCATCGATGGGTGTCGAGTGTTTGCATTGTTGTCCGTTTATTTGGTATGCAAGTTCGTTAAGCATGTTTGTTTGCATAAATGTTTGAGCGGTTGGCAGCATGTTTCACAACCTGCTTATGTGAGCCCCTCGAGGGAACTCTTGGACGAAGCTTAGCGACCAAATCAGCACATACCAAAACAAGGGCCGATTCAAAACCCCTACGGTACTATGTGCAAAAAGTCAATTGCACAAAATAATCATACGTCAGCTTTGTTCATTTTGGCCCCCATTACTCCGATTTTTGACAACAAATCACGTAAACGACAAAGAGCGTCAAACGGAGTCGACCAACGGCAAACTCACGCTCGGGTAATGACAACAGTCCAGATTGTGACAATGATACAGTCACGTTGATGCGAAAAATAAACAAAAATATGAGACATATCCCAGAGAAGACAGTTAGTAATGGTTGGATGATACGTGAGATAGGAAATGCCAATGGTTGCTTTTAATTACTCTTCGGATCTGCTTACACGGGCCTCCAAAATTCTGCCAATATTTTCAGCATGCTCCGTTAACCGTGTTTGATCTCCACTAGTTTCCGTAAGTTTTTTCCCGCTCTTTACCCGTTTACGATTCCTCAACACTGCTGTTTTGATATATGGCTCAACTCTCAGTGGTCTCGCCCGGTTCGGCAGACCGGGAGGCCTACCTGCCAACTGAGGATATTTACCTGTTTTAATAATGCCAGAAGTATCCTGGGTCTCTTCTATGAGATAAAGGTTTCTGATGTCTCCTCACGCGAGTACCTCAACGGTACATATCGTCCCGTTCTCAGCAGGCCGTCATCTGATTACTCTGTCTATGATGACTCCGATCGGCCTCCTACCTGGCGTAAAACTCACGAAACGAGAAATGCCAAAACGCCCAACTTAAATTCGGGTCTCTGACTTATCCACTTTTGTCGTTTCTGCAGAAGTGGAAGATAATCTCTGGCCCACCGCTCCAAAACACGGACGCTAGATGGCTTGCGCCACTGCCGAACCAGTCTTTACCGTAATGTAGTTGTCGGAATTTCTCGCTCAGAAGGGTGGAGTACCGGACGTGGAGAAGCTTGTGGAACGTATTCAATGCAAATAAAAAAGCGAGCGTTTGTTTCTCAGTCTGACAGTAGTTCTTTTCTGCTTGAGTCAACGTCCGTGACGCGTGTAATGCAGCCTTCTGGGCTCCGTTGGGATTCGTCTAAGAAATAACCGCTATGATCCCGCACTGTGAAGGATCAACAGCCACAATTATCGGGAGGCTGGGGTTTAGTGTGCTAACAGCACATCCGAAACCAGCATCTTCTTTAGTTCATCGAAGGTTGATTGACTTTGATGTGACCATCTTCATGTCTATTCCGTTTGTAGCAGCTTATTGAGAGGACTGCGTACGCAATGGAGGTCCGGGAGAAAGACGCTGTAGCAGGTAATTAAGCCAGTAAATGTCCAGAGAGATTAGACGTCCTTTGGTATGAGCATTTGCTGAATTGCCTTGACGTTCTCCAGGCATGGATGACGACCGTCAGCATCGAAGATGAATCTGAGGTACTTGATTCTGTTCAGAAAGAACTGACAATTTTCCTTGCACAGGCGCAGCCCAAAATCACTTATACCTTGAAGGATTGTTGTCAAGCGGTCGTACAAGTTATTTGCTGAGTATCTAGACCTTATAACGTCATCCAGGTATGCTGACACTCTCGATAGGCCCGACAGCATATTATCCATCACCCGTTGGAAGATTGCCGGGGCAGCCTTTATGCCAAACGGCAACCGAGTGGATTGGTAAAGACCATGATGTGTGTTGATAGTAAGCAACTTCGGCTAGATTCGACTTTGCGAAAAAAGCGTCCCCACTGAGGCTGCTGAAGATGTCTTCAGGAATCGTCGGCGGATAGCAGTCACCGTCTGGTGCGGTGTTCAGTTCGGTGGAGAAGTCAGCACAAAGGGGCATGCTTCCATTTGCCTTCCTCATGACAACTATCGGCGGTGCCCACTCGGAAAATGGTACGGGGACCAAAATCCCCTGGTCCTCCAGACGCTTAAGCCCCTGATCCAAAACGAGTAAAGCCGCATATGATACTGGACGTTTTGGGCAGAAAACAAGCTCACTGCCTTTTCTCAATTGCAAGATGGCCTGGTACTTGGTGAAGCAACCAATGCCTTCCTCAAAAACTGAGGCAAACTGTTTCACCAGTGTGTCTGTCTGTCTACTGCTGAAATGTCTGAACGCGTTGGGAGAACGCGTCAATCAGCAGGTTTCTGGAGCTCAGCTCCTGCAGCCAGTCGGCACCGAGTAGATTGATGTTGGATTTTGTTAAGCAGCTCAGCGTTGTCATCACCTTGTTGTTGCACTTGAAAGTACAAATGAGTTGTCCGACTAACTCCAAAGTACCACCACAGGCACTTGTAGTTATCATTTATGTGGGCTTGTTGGGCAGCTGACCAATGTCAAGTCCAGTTTTAGGCGGACTGGATGATTGTTTATGATGTCTGGGACAAAAATTCTGCGATCGGCGGCATTTAAACGACAGGCTCCAACAAGGTCGAATAAGTGAACACTCGCATGGTCATTAGCTGGCTTTGACTTGAATGAACTGAAACGAGACGGCCGTTGGAATTCCTTGGTCTGGCAGAAACCTTCTTTATAGCCAACTCGACGACATTATCTACACTGATGTGTACGAAACGACCAGAATTTGTGGAAATTCCAAGCTTCACAATACTTGCACGGTGAGAGCAGCTTGTGTGACTTGAACTGTTGGCGTGCGTACGACCTGAGTTGATGTAAATGGCTTGAGAGTTCTGACAGTGCTAGCATTGTGGCATGATCTCTCCTGCTTCTGGATCATGACTGCGTCGTGCTTCAGGTTAAGTGAATGTTCTCACTCATCCACGAGTTGTTACAGTGTTGTACCTGATTGTTGCTCAATTGTGGCTATCAGGCGGGTGCGTAAGTCGGAATGACGTGGGTACTGAAGCTCACAAATGAAGACTAGGCACCCGAATCGGCCCCTGCTCGAACCTGCTACCCTCACGATTGACGATTCCAGCGTATGTTGTCAGGTCGTCAGAGTCACGTGTAGTAGGTTTCAGACATGGATATCGAATATTTAACAACGTTTCTCAGCCGGGCTGATCAACAGACAACATTGAAACACAAGACGTCAATACTAGATGCCACACAATATCACAATAACACCGTGACGCAGAGACACAAATCGGACTGGGCTTCGATGCGCCCCACAAAATGAGAAGGCTGTGTAGCCCCTAGATGCACAAAGCCTGCGGTCTAACAGGATACTAACCCATATTAGGGCTAGAGATATAATGATTCAGGTTTGAGCCTTCAATTCCCTTAGTTGTACAACTTAATGGGACGGATCAGATGCCCCCTGGAGTGGACAGTTGCACCGAAACAGAGCGCGGAGAGAGAGAGAGAGAGAGAAGACCGACACAGAATAAGGACTTGCTTTTATTAGAGATCCACCAATACAAATCAGAAGTCAAGTAAGCCCTATTGTTTATATAGTTTTGACGAGTGGGCTTGGTCGAAAGGGGAAACAACCTGTCACAGAACGAGGTTTTGTGAAACGTTTTGCAGCCATATGATAATTTTCAACCGCGCAATATTTAACATAACGCCAATTTCAAGATATTTCGGAGAGTAAAAATAATAACAGAATTGAAATCTGCAACACCAAAAACGGTAGAGTGATCGCCGTCTATAACAGTGAACCAAAGTAGTCTGTTCCAACGAATTGGATGGGCAAACAACCTTGTAGGGTACTGATAGTTTGCAACGGGACCATCATTTGCCTACCCACGATCTCCAGTTACTTCCGGCATCACCAACATTTCAGAGTCCTCCGTGTACTATCCAAAACCGTCTGCGGATTGTTGCCATTAAGTAGAACGGGGTCAAGTTTTGCTATTATCGGTAGCACAGACTGACTACCAAGACCTTATTTGTCGTTCGCTTTTTAGAGTACTTCCAACTCCTTTCCGTAAACTTACATTGTACGACGCGGATGACGTCTCCCTCTGTTCGTGATGTCATCAACTTCAAGGGTCTACGGTTAGCGTCTGGCCTGGGAGTCTACTTTGCCTTGTCTGAAGGTAAGCTTTAAATCGGATAAGCCAAGCTACTAACCTCTACATCTGAGACCAATCCGAGTACCTCGTGGGTAACGATTCCACTGGGTTATCCTCTAACTTCATGCAGATTTTCCCAGATATCTGCTTTAGTTAGATGTCTGGTGGCGGATCTATCTTCTGACGCGCTGGCCAATGTGTTTTACCCATGATTAAGAATCGTGGCCCATCGAACCAATATTCGAAATCCTCGCATGAGGTGGTACCTCTCGATACCAAGTCTGCAGGGTTTACTTCCGACCTTACGTGGCCCCACTGAAAAGGCTTGGACCATTTGCGGATTACTGCTAACCGATTCGCTACATAGGTGTTGAATCTCGTTTTTGTGTTTCTTACGTAGTACAGGACAATGGAGAAGTCGGTCTGGAAGTATGTCTTGTCCAGTCCAATTAATACTTCTTCTTCAAGTTTGTGGTAAATTCTCACTGCCAGCCTTGCCGCGGCCAACTCCAGTTGAGGGATGGTTACCTTCTTCAGAGAAAATCAACCTACAATGTGGAACAGAATCATTGAACAAAATTCTAATGTAATGGACCGCTCCATAACCGAAGTTTGAGGCATCGTAGAATAAATTAAGTTGGGTTCTGTCGCCTACGGTGACGAATCTGCGCAAACATTGAGGGACTTTTAGAGTCCCGAGTGTTCTCATGTTTCGCAACCACTCGTCCCAGCCTCTCGTTTGTGATTCTCCAATCGACTCGTTCCAGTCTAGCCTTCCGCAACTTAATTGATGCAACTTCGTTTTACCATGCAAGTTGAAGGGAGAGCCAACCACAGTGGGTCACATATTGCCCAGGGCACTGACAACGACCCCGTCGCGTTTGTGGCTTTAGCTGAGTACTGAAGGTAAATTGGAAGTTATCTTCGGTGGCATCCCATTTCGACCTCAAGGTTCTTTCTGGTACCGATATGGAATCGTCGGTTTCTGAAGTAGGACGAGCCAGCTCAAATTCTGGGAGAACTTCAAGTACCTCCTTATGACTGCATACTGACTTACGCATTCGGAAGCCCGCATTTGCCAACAAGGCACTGATTTGAGCTGCGAACACCTTCGTGTCATGGAGAGTTAGCAAAGATGCAAGTCAGTCGCCATGGTATAAACTGTCCCGCACCGCTCTGGTGACATGTTCTTCATACCGCTGTCCCCAGTCAGTCGCGTATAGCGAATTTTGCACAAAACGTAGATGGTGTTACACCAAGTAGCCGTGATGCTATCTGATATTCGGCCAGGTTGCCAACCAACTGTTTACCTTCCCACCACAGGAACCTCATGACGCCTCTTTCTCTCACTGGCACTCGCACCTGCATAAGCATTTTCTCGATGTCCGCTGCCAGTGCAATAGGAGTCTTTTGAAATGGGAAAAGCACACCCCCACCAGGCTTGTCGTCGTGTCCGGTCCTTGCAGCAAGTAATCCTTCAGAGTGATCCTGAAACTTCGCTTTGCAGTCGAACACGACAAGCAACTTGTCTCGCTTTCTAGGATTCGTGACGGCGTGATGTGGTACAAAATCTCATGGCTCGTAGCCCTCAAATGTTGTTCATTAGGGACTATCTGTGCCTAATCCTTACTAAGATACCCCTTCTTATACTTGAACATCTGACAAAGAATTCCTGGCCCGAAAAATTTATTTCAGACCATTCAACCCTTCCCTTGCGATCCCGCGATTATCCAACAGCCTCGCTAAGGCATCTCGCCATGGTAGGTCACTTTTGTCAAGACGTTCTTTCAGGGTTATGCTTTCCGTGGACGGTTGCATAGCCAACTAGTTTTCAATTGAAGCAGCGGTCCTTAAGTATTCGTCGTCGTTAAACTCATCGTTGTGGAGCAAATCGACCTGTTTTGTCAGTGAATCTACTTTGGCTTCAGTGTGATTTATGTTCCTGACACTGGATGAGGCTTGATCGACTGGTCCAAGTACAATCCAGCTTAACAGCGTCTGAATAGCATAGGGCTGATTTTCGTCCACCAAAACACTGTTCTAGAGCCCAGTGTACTTCAAGGACATTTGCATCTATAGTGACCCTCACCCTCACATTCGTAGTTTGTGCCATGGAATCACTGAAGACGAGGCCACTAAAGGACTTCAGCGTCAGCACAGTATCTCACCTACTGGATTGGTAGACTTTCTACGCAGAACGTTCTTCCGACGTGTACGCATTCCTCCTTCGACGATACAGTTAACTTCAACTCGGTAATCTCGAAATCCCATGTTGCCCTACCGTTAACGGTCGAAAATGACACCCAAGAATTGGAGGCCTTTGAGTCTACTGACTCCAAGAGGTCTCTCTGAAGGACAGCCACATCTGAACCTGCATTCAGCAAGGCACAGGTTTCCACGCAACTCTTTGGTCTTTCAGCTTGCGCTGGTAGGACATCCAGGATAATATGAAATTCGGAACTTGGGGTGATAGCAGAATGGTTGGGTGGCTTATCAACTGGTTTCGCAGCGGCCGTGGAGTGAATGCCACGTCACCCCCCCCCCTATCCGCGTCGGATGTATTTCGGCCTGTAAACTGTTTACCCACATCATGCAGTAATGGATGGTGCTTCCTTCAACAACCGGAGCTGGAATATTGTTCTAAAACGGGACACTGGGTTGACAAGACTCCACACCATCTTCCGAGTATATCAGTGGACAGGAACAGAAGACACTTATCCAGTATGTGCCATCCACTGCAGACCTGGCATACTTTAACGAAGATTCGTGGAACAAACAAAGTAAGGCATCCGAATGACCACTGGGCAAGTTCTGTTTCAATTTAGGTGATCGCATGCGCCGATGAGGCCGACTGTCAGATGCCAGCGTTCCAAACCTACTTCGAGATATCCTCGCTTCAGGGGACAATAATGCCTGCAGACTATTGAACTTAGGATTATTTGCACCTCTCAACGTATCTTTGAAATTCCTAGATAAAAACTTCTGAATTCGCTTAGGTATGGCTCCGAAGAAAAGTTCCATCGTAAACAATGAAATCAAATCAGTTAGGCAATTCATTTGAGTCAAAGCAACTACGAAGCTGAAAATTATACTAAGAATTTGAAAAAGCATGCAAACACAAAAGGACACCGGCAAAGGAAGAGGATCACAGGATTACAGGAGCACAAGTGCACACGAGCACACGATCATACGATCATACTATCACGCAGCTTACCATCACACATTCGCACAAGGACAAGATCCCAGGAGAACATGACCAGACAATCAGGCGAGCACATGATCAGACTGGCACACGATCACACGGCTACATTCTCAATCGGGCC
>LUCM01005201.1:195738-234383 GCA_008360955.1 Fasciolopsis buskii | reverse complement strand
GTAAGATTCGAAGTGTGTCCATTGATCGAAGAACAGTTCGGTCGAGAGAATGTCACTCTGAGACGCCATACAGAGGATGAATACGGAAGGGGAAAACCGGGACTGGAATCTATGGAACGGAGATTCCGAGAGCGTGGACACGTGGAAACTGGATCGAGACCGTGAGCTTGACCGTGACCGTGATCTGATCGTGACCGTGACCGCGACCGCGACCTTGAGCTGGAGCGAGAAAGAGAACGAGAAGGAGAGCGAGAGGGAGATCGAGAGCGAGAGGGAGATCGAGAGCGAGAGGGAGAGCTAGAGGGAGATCGAGAGCGAGAGGGAGAGGGAGAACGAGAACGTGGAGGAGAAGGCGAGTTGGACCGAGTCCGAGACCGGACCGAGACCGAGACCGAGACCGAGACGGTTATCGTGACGGGAACGCGTAATCAGGATCGAGATCGCGAGTGAGGGCGAGTGGATCGTGACAAGTTACCAGATGCAGATTAAAGTAAAGTGATTATGTGATTGGTTTGGTTAATTGAGGATAGAAATTTGGTGTTGAGTGTCATCAACGTTTGCATCGATGGTGTCGAGTGTTTTGCATTGTTGTCCGTTTATTGGATATGCAAGTTCGTTAAGCATGTTTGTTTGCATAAATGTTTGAGCGGTTGGAGACATGTTTGATTGTCGTTTGTTTGTTTGTTGTTCGTTTGTTGTTTGGTCTGCTGTTTGTTCGGTTGTACCAATTGTTCAACTTTCGGTTTGCGTGTTGCTTGTTTGGTTAGTTGTTCAGTTGGTTGTTCAGTTGGTTTGTTGAATGTGGGAATGGTTGGTTTTCTGTGGGTTTTGCTTGTCCGTTGGTTGGTTGATTGGATGAATGTTTAGTTGGCCTGTTGGTTGATGATTTGTATTGATGTGTAGTGTTTTCTTTTGTTTTCATGATTATTTAATTTGTTGATTTGATGGTTCGTTGATTGAAATGGGCGTGTTAGTCAATCAATTAATCTTGAATGTCTCAATCAGTTGTTTAGTTCCGTTTCTCACACGGATTTGGGCGAACACAAACGAACAAACATGCACGCATAAGATAACACGAGGCCACGAGCACGATAGCACAGGAGCACAGGAGCACAGGAGCACAGGAGCACAGGCACAGGAGCACACGAGCACACGATCATACGATCATACTATCACGCAGCTTACCATCACACATTCGCACAAGGACAAGATCCCAGGAGAACATGACCAGACAATCAGGCGAGCACATGATCAGACTGGCACACGATCACACGGCTACATTCTCAATCGGGCCCACGGGCACAGGAACAGTCGATCAAGAACACACGATCACATATGTTGAAGCAAACCATGCAATACTGTGGCATACAATGTTTCACTCCAGCATGTGGCAAAACTCACATTTTGCCGAATGTCGTCCGTTGCCTTTCACAATTTGTCATCGGTTTTTGGCCTAACCTTTTGGTGCTTTTTGTAATCCGCCGTCGTTGGTCGACGTTCCTTATTCGGACTGTCGATTTTATTGCTCGGTTCGACTTGTGCCTTGTCGGTTCAAAATTTATATTGCTTTTGCAGGTCTCATTAGGATGACATTGCTTCGGAACTTAATGCAACTGACGTTTTTCGACCGTTGCCCTGTTAGCTGTGTGACGAACGATGGTACCTCGGCAGTAGTGGTAAACACTCACATATCCAAGGCTTCAGTGGCGCTGGTATCGTCGTCCTGATATTTCACTACATTTCAAGGGTCGTGGATACTGTGCAGCAGTGCGCTCATTTCTGTTGTACGGTTGCGAGACATGGAGTATGCGTGTGGTAGATGTTCATCGGTTAGAGGTTTTCTATCACCGATATCTACGTAGTATCGCTAGGATTGGATGGAGTGATCGGGTGAGTAATGCTCAAGTTCGGAATCTAGTGTTGGATGCCGGTCCTTAGAATACTTTATCTCAGCATATGAAGCTTAGTAGACTATGCTGATTGGGTCGAGCGTTGCGTATGTCGAACACTCTTCTACCACACCGTGACCCGTTTTATGCTCCGCCAACGGAGCGGAAAAAGCCGTGTGGATTCCAGCAGGTGGCGTGGCAACGTGGAATGAGAAAATGTACAGAGAACTTAGGTAAAGTAGGTGTCCCACGGCTACGTTGTTGTGGTCCAAAGACCTGTCAACTAGATGGCTGGAGACACTGAAGGATATGGTAGTGGACCGTCGACAGTGACGATTGCTTTGTTATCTTCCACTGAGTCCGAATGATTCTAAGAATGCGTTTTTACAATTAGACTTTGTTCCGTGTGTTGGCTACTGCACCATTCTTATCTTTCCCTACCTATGTAGGTCCACTCCCTGTTCCCCGTGGATATTTACTCTTTTTGTAGAAAAATGTAGCTTTGGGGAAAAGGCGGCGGTCGGTGAGGCTTTCTTTGCTGTTTGACGCCGATCGATGATGATGATAAAGATGTGCGTCATCCCGCAATCTGGCCATTAGAATAAGCTTGATTGTGGTATAACGGGAGTTGATGATTGATGTAGACGCGTGTGCGTATGAGCTTTCGATAGACTCATTTTTTGTCTGTGGTTGTGTTTTATGTTTGGTAACGAAAATAGGTCTTGAGACAAGCTGGAGTAAATCACCAGGTCAGTGAGCTTTTTGTCACAAATGAGCTGCGGTTCCACTCAAGATCCAGAATATGAACATCGCTGATGTGATGTTACCGGAGTCAATTTAATCTGGCAGCGACACTAGAGTGGGAATTAACTGAGACATTTGTGATTATTTAATTCAGCCAATTTAAACTGGAAGGCATTTACAACGCGACTGTTGTACAATACGGCTAACCGTAAAATTGATCTGGGTTGCAATCTGTCTGGTGGTATGCTCTTGGTTTCTGGTTACCAGAAGAAAATGCGAAAAGTGATAAAATGGTGGTTAATTAGACTAAGTTCGTTTAATTGTTCTCTTTTCTGGTCAGAGATGTTTCGAAGCACGAAAAACCGGTAATATTCTAACTATTCCCCATCACCTTCAATTTCAGATATATCGACATTTCCCTACCAACTGTTCAGATGTGGTAAGTATCAACGATTAAAATTAATAAAATAATGACACTAATTCTTATTTTAGTGGAACTGTCGCCAGCTGGCTATTTTTATGGTAAGTTGCTTCGACGCTGAGATGTTTTAGTGTTGAATGTCTGATGTTACATTTGATTTTCCAATAATCCGATTTTCTCCTTCTCATACTTCTCTACAGGGACCAAAAGGTGAAACTGGATTACAAGTGAGTTTACCCCCAGGGCACAGATGTTGCCACTCACGCTTCGCATCAGACGTTCATTACGCATAATTCGCAAATCCATCTGAAAGATGCTCTTTTCATTCCTTTCGCCTTTGACAGAAGTGTAACTTCGCCTAATAGACTTACAACACGATTTCGAGATATGTTTCCGAATTACGTAGAAACAAAGCCGAACTATGCCAAAAATTGACACAGAGATTTGCACTTGTAAAAACATGCATCATCGGTTGAGGTGTCATTCTGATCAGTCAGTAACCGAACTTCTCAACTCACACGGCTCTCCTACGTCTTAACAGACCCAACATACTCCTGCTATCTGTGCGTCGCATTGCAACACAATCGACGAAGGAACAAGAGGACTTGTTTCTGTCATAACTCAGCAAGAATGCAGCCGTGGTGACACTGAATCAACGTGCATTGATCGATAATTCAGTCAATTAGGATGGCAAATTTGACAAACAGCTATCTTGGTTTCACCTAGTGAACCGCAAAAACATGGGATTGCAAAATCTGAGCTTCAATCCTGTTGTCAGTGTGGTGCCAAGCTGAAAGATGGTTAAGCCCATGAATTGGGTTGGGGGTACGTAGGGTGCATGTCGAAGGGGCGTGTGAACGCCAACGGAGGAGAAGCGTGGGACACGTTCGTGTTACGACCCCGATAGAAAGCCCGTCGAGTCAGCTTTGATGTGACTGGATCGATGTGCCCCGATCGATAGATGACTCAGCTGACGACAATGCCAAACCAATCAGTCAGCCCTCGTCTCTGAACATTAGGCGATGTTGGGTTGATGTTGGGTTGTTGTTAAGAAAACTGGCGTCCAACCCCGCTCGTACTGTGTCGCTAAAGTAGGAGCGGACTAGGGTGGTGAATTGGGTTCGAGGTATGAAATGGGGCCACTGAAACCGGGAGCAAACGTACAGTTTGATATTATGGCAATGATTTTACTTTCGTCTGGACGTGGTATCTAATTTTTCCCGCGCTTTTCTTATCTGTTCTCCGAAAGGTTTTTCTTAGTATTCTTCAACTGTATTGACACTAGTTCATTTGGATGCTTTGGTTCCAATTACCAGTTGGCCAGTAGTACGTTTGACGGTCGGCTAATCGAAAGACCATGCTCAATCACAATCTGACATTACGGAGTCATATTTGTCGCTCCGAATCAACCATTAACCTTATAAGATTACCGGGTTACCTTAGTCAGTCATCGTCGTTTTACCTACTAAAGCCGTTTCCCAGTTGTTTTTTTTTTGGGGGGGGGGCTCGAATTCGTTAGCAAAAGGTTGACGCTGGCCCATTCAAAGAGATTATTAGAACAGTTGCGACGGGTATTTTTCTCTCCACGTCGATATCACTCAGCAGGTCAAAGTTCTAGGGAATTCCCACTTAGCCCAAGCGTTAGGAATTTCCGATGACATGATTCAGTTTATTTCAGTAGTTAATTACAAAAATCAGTACTGGCTTTTTGTCAGACTACAATTTTCATGTTATAGCAACTCTACTTACTTATTAGTTCATCGGAAATCCCACTTTTGTACCAACATGCAATCAAAATCATCTAAGCATGGAGACTCAAGGTTTGGAATTTCTACTGTCAAATTCAAAAAAGAGAAGCAAACCTGAGTCTTTCGCAAAAGGCTGTATAAAACTCATTCTGACACATAATAAGTCAAATTCATATATGATAGTAATGTGGTAATTTATGAAATACTTCACCATGTGACATCATCGCTCAAATCACCATTAAGATATCACGGAGGCACTGTACAGTTGTTTCATCCTTGTTAGGAATCATCAAGTAGCCAAGCTCTGTAGGTCATGTGCAAAGCCTTTGTCGTACTTAGGCTACCTGCAGAGAAGTCATCTATAAGTAGGGGTCAATTGGTGTGCGCTAGCGACCCATGGCCGTGCAAATCAGTGACGGATAGGTGCAACATCATGTGATGACGTTCGACAAACCTTTCAGAGCCTACCCGGTAGCGTAATGGCTAAGGCGTTCGACTCAGAATCGTTCGTCCCGGGTTCGCGTCCCAGTTCGGGCGCGGTCCATATGCACTGCTCATCATTCCTAAAAAGGATGAAATAGCTGTACAGTGCTTCCATGGTTTCTTTATGGTGAGTTGAGCGATGATATCACATGGTGAATTATTTCATGAAAACATTCAATCTCCTGCTACTAATATGTAGAAAGTATAGTACCTGGAACACTTCATTCGATAACAGGGGAAAACAAAAAGACACGTTTAGGTTTGTCTGCTGATCGTTCAATTGGCAAACTGGAAACGACGACTGGGAGTAAGCATCATAGCATAATTTAGCTTCGTGATACGATCATCGGTGCTGGTCAGGCGGTGAGAGTCGTGGCATCTCCGGGTGAAAGTTGCGGGTTTTAATCGTCCCTCCGGCAGGCAAATTCTAGTAAAAAAGTCAGCCTTCTGCTGGCCTTGACCATACCCTGGAAGTGCTGTAAAGTGAGGTCTCATTAACGAATTAAAAGATGGAAGACGTACATAAAATGATTAAAATTTCTGCTTATGAAAAGCTGGAAAGTAAAGCTCTTTAATTTTTGCGCGAAGGAACTGCAATGTGAATACCATGTCGTACCAGGCCTGGAATGGAACCGGAGAAACCACGTTTATCACTGACCCTGCTGAAGAACTGTGCCGTCCTCAACGCTCAGCTGCCTCAGACAAATGCACACAAACACACTCGTGAGGTCTGACATTGGCACCGCTGATTTCTGTACTGTTTATTGGGAACATTCGAACACACATTCACGATCAAGCGAGGAGAGCTTCTCGTCCGTTTCTTCTCCCATTGTAGGGTCTTCTTAGCAGAGGTTGGTGAAACGGATCATTAGGCGTCTCAGAGTAAAGTTAAACATGTTCGGGCTGTTTTTCTACGAAGGCGTTGATGAAAGCTTTTATCTCAATATCCCATCTTAACATCCTTGCAGTTAACGGTCTCTATTTATTGCAAATGACCCTATCCTGGTGCATTTTGATGCATCACGTGTGTCAACGTTTACATTGATTCTGATATATGAGCGCATGATTTTAAACGATTTACAGATGCGTCAAAGCAGGAAGAAAATTTATGTCACGAGAGGCAAGTTTTTCGTCTACTGTTCTCGATCGTGCACCTGAAACTACAATTTGTGCATTAGATTTTAAAGAACAGTGGATTGAACTAGTTCGGAAGTCTCATATTCAGTTACCGTTTTAAGTAAAGCGACAATCGGGAAAGTGCCATTCTGGTTAATCCCATGGTAGACTAAAACTGCCGGTCAATCGTTTCTGTGCCCAAAGCGCTAGCTGATGCATGCCAATAAACATAGCCTCACTGAATGGCAGTACGTTGGAGTTTGTATTGCACATCAGAATGGATTATGTTAACTTTGTGGCCGGATTCTACTAGGTGCTTCGCGATCGAAGAGGTTGGTCGTTTTACATCAGTATGCGATGTCACGGAGGATTGCGTCATCGATTTTGACAACCATTTTGGTATGTGCTGTGATACTTGTTGAGCCAAGCTACGATCCGTTTTGCCTATGTACGCGCTACCTCAACTGCAAGTAAACTTGTAGACAACGTGTGAGACATTAGGATCAGCAAGGTAGCTTGAGAGATGCTGGAAATTTTCGATCACTTGTGCATTATCGACGGTAACATTGAAAACTTTGAAATTCATTTCCTATCACCACTTGATTTCTTCAATCGTGTACAATTGCTTAGATGTAGCCATGGTATTCTTGAATCGGCCTTGGTTAGGTTTTTTAATATATTTTCTGTCCGTAAATCTACTTTCATTGTAAGGTCTAATCACAGTTTACTTTCCAAATCCAAGGTTTATTGCGCAAGTGATTCTTGAACCGGTCTATATTCCCCACCAGCATCGTGACTAGGTCCGTTGGCTCTCAGGTGAATTCGAATAAGCTGGGTGAGATTTTAGACTCGAGGGAATTTTCCGTCATTCCTCACCATCTTGGATTGGGATACTGTGGTCACCTAACTGCTTTAACTTCTGACAGATTTCCGTCTCCCTAGCTAAAATGACTTCGCCGAGCTAAGAAAATGGCGTATAAAATGGCTTATTCCATACCGTCAAACATCTATCAAAATTGCGATGATGTGACTAAAAACACTGCATGCGAATATGCGAACCCTTGGTAACCAAAGCTTGTGTGAGATTTCGAAAGTTCGAAACAACGGTGCAGCTGGGAACCAAAATCCAACCGTGATGTCCAAGAACGGAACCATCGGTTCTGTAAAGGTCCTGACCACTCCTCACTTCTCTTCCCATTTTTTACTTTTAATGAGGTCACTACAATTTCGGAATACTCGGTCTTGAAAGCATTGGTCAAAGTTAAAAGCAGTAATCCTTGTGCCCCCGACTTAGTTTCTTTCTCGCCCGCCCAAAACTTGAGCGGTTTGCCTTGTTGCTTCGTTATTTAACCTCTTGATTGAATTTTTTATGACTGCAACCGTCCATCGTTGTTGAAACTCTTACCATAAGACTGATTCCAAAGAAATCATCTACCCGGTAGCGTAATGGCTAAGGCGTTCGACTCAAATTCGTTCGTCGCGGGTTCGCGTCCCAGTTCGGTCGTGGTGGATAGGCACTGTTGATGATTCCTAACAAGGATAAAACGCCTGTAGTGCTTCCATGGTTCCCTAATGGTGAGCTGAGCGAAGATATCACATGGTGATTTATTCCATGAAAGCATTCAATATTGAAATTCTTGGTATGACGAAAGAATCTTGAACACAGCGTGCTATCGAAACTTTCGATGTAATTTTTAAGTTTTCCCTGTGCAAAACGTTCTTCACTCAATTTGTGATTGTCGAGTCTGATGGATTACCCAACAACGCAACGTACTCGATTCGTACTTCTTCTCTTCACTTAGCCATAAAAATGCACCACACTAACTCCATAGGACTGAGCATAGGTGAATAAGGACAGAAACGAAGTAATTCAGCTACTTAGTAGTCCCTCTTCATGATTACGGCTTTCATTTTGAGTGTCAAATAGCAATATTACTTCCGATTACAACTTCTTGTCTATCTTCTTGTATGTCAGAGACAATTGTACAAACGCTTACCAAACAACATTTTATTTTTGTCTGGTTTTCTGTTTTTATCCTGTTTTACCTTATCTGTATGGCGAACAATCGATCGGTACAGACTGATTAGTCACATGTCCTCACGATGTACTTGGCCATGCATTTGTGTTAAACCTGTCAGTATCTGTTAAATGGGTTCCCAGTGACGTTGTTGTTTTGTCCTACCAGATCTCAAATTTAACACCTAGTTCATCCAAAACCTTGCAAAACCATTACTTTCAATTATTTGCTGTGATTGATTTCGATATCTAAAACACCCGTTTCACACTGCTCTAACCACAATACAAATTCATTTCACAAGAGTTAGGCATCTTCATTTTTTTCACTCACCAAAGCTGCATCTTCCACGATTATCTAGCACATCAATCGAAACGATTAGGTGACTTTTAGCGTAATAGGATTTCACTTTCTCAAAGTACGACCTGCTCAACTTGTTGTTGGCAGCAGTGTTGATGTCAAAAGATGGTGGACATACTGCTTTATTGGTTTTCACTCTCATCCCAATATCATCAAACGGTGAAAATACAGACTGGTGTCTCTTGTTCTGCGTTGTTCTTGATCCTTTTTCGCCCAGGGTTATACTCAAACTCTGAAATATCCATTTGTCTATTTCATCAAGTACAATCTCAGACAGAATTCGTTTCCGATCAGTTTTCTCTTTGACAATCAGTGGATTATTTAAGAATTTTACCCCCAATGTGTAGGATTTTATACTTGACTTCGCGGTACTTTGCTACGTAACTGCGATCCTCATCAGCATGGTACATACATCGTTGATTTACATCCCTATCTCAGGCAGTACGGTGCATGTGGACCTCGTTGTTTTAAGTTCACAAGGCGAGATTGCATTTACGTTCTCAGTAGTACGTTTCGCATACGGGTGAATGAACAAAATTTTCCCGGAAGCAAACGACCGGTTTCGCGGTTATTGGCCCTTTTCAGATATGCGTACCCGATATTCTTCTGTCCGGCCATCTTGCCCAATCATCCATTCACGCCCCTAACGATTCGAATTAGATTCGGGTGAGAAACTAGGAAATGAGCGCGCTAGTACTGGGATAGTTGGACAGGGTAATACGCATAGCTGAAGAGCGGCAATAACCGTGAAACCGGTCGTGTGTTTCCGGAGAAACTTCGTTCATCCATCTGTATGCGGAACTTAATACTGAGAAGAAAAACCAATACTTTCGGGCCTTGAGACTCCTTTCTGAAGGTCAGCCTTGCCTGACCGCCAAAAATCCCCGACGAATCACCGTACGATTCTTAAATGGGCTTGTCATCCATTCACACTCCTAAATATTCAAATAGCAACAGATCAACATCTTCCCATTATTTAACTGATTTCAAAGACTCGACGGGTTTACATTTATTTACGTCGAGCTGCTTAATGCGAAATAGCTTCCGCCAGATAAATACTCGCCTAATCTCGAGTTAGCATGTGTTCGTCATGATCATGACGACGTTTATACCCGTAGCCATCATTTTGACGAAATAAGTTCAAGAATTCGAGCCTACTAACGACATTATGGACTCGAGGAAAATTATTTTCCTATGCGAATTCGACCGTACTTCAGATTACATCCGTTGATATCTCCGCCATTAATTTACCCTAGCTAAGCTTAAGCGCCTGACGGATTTCACCTGTTTGGCAGTTACCCTACCACCATTGCTAGTATAATCACTCTTCGCTTGCATCACGTGATATTTTCGGCTTGAATGCAACAGCGACCGTGACAGGAACTAAACTCGTGTCCCCGTTTCAGTGGCCCCATTTCACACCTCGGACCCAATTCACCACCCTAGTCCGCTCCTACTTTAGCGACACAGTACGAGCGGGGTTGGACGCCAGTTTTCTTAACAACAACCCAACATCAACCCAACATCGCCTAATGTTCAGAGACGAGGGCTGACTGATTGGTTTGGCATTGTCGTCAGCTGAGTCATCTATCGATCGGGGCACATCGATCCAGTCACATCAAAGCTGACTCGACGGGCTTTCTATCGGGGTCGTAACACGAACGTGTCCCACGCTTCTCCTCCGTTGGCGTTCACACGCCCCTTCGACATGCACCCTACGTACCCCCAACCCAATTCATGGGCTTAACCATCTTTCAGCTTGGCACCACACTGACAACAGGATTGAAGCTCAGATTTTGCAATCCCATGTTTTTGCGGTTCACTAGGTGAAACCAAGATAGCTGTTTGTCAAATTTGCCATCCTAATTGACTGAATTATCGATCAATGCACGTTGATTCAGTGTCACCACGGCTGCATTCTTGCTGAGTTATGACAGAAACAAGTCCTCTTGTTCCTTCGTCGATTGTGTTGCAATGCGACGCACAGATAGCAGGAGTATGTTGGGTCTGTTAAGACGTAGGAGAGCCGTGTGAGTTGAGAAGTTCGGTTACTGACTGATCAGAATGACACCTCAACCGATTATGCATGTTTTTACAAGTGCAAATCTCTGTGTGATTCGTTTCGGAAGTAATTCAGAATTGTTTTTGGCAATCTGCCGAAATATACTAGGAATGGTATTGGTCCCACTCCATTTGCTACCACCAGAGTCACTGTTATGAAATGACGACCAACATTTTTGTGTTCCGCTCCTCGTTTTTCTCAGTGTTCTGATCGTATCATTTTTTGTGAGCAAATGATGCGATTGGAAATACTCATTCCACGTTTGCGTCTCCACTCACTGCATATGTAATGAGAACGAACTGTTAGTATAGAAATGAATAGTTTTAATTTTCTGTGTTTCTCAAATGGTATAGCCGCAATGGCAATTGAAGGTAATTTGGTGAATGGAATAAATCAATCAGGAAATGTGTCAAATTTGCTTTTGATATTGCGTAAGCCTTGATAGGGTTTTCACTGATTTGAGCCACTTTTGGCGTCGGCTTGGTCTCTGATCATAGATCAAAGGTCGAGTACACATAGGGGTACTAATTTCTGTCTTATAGGAATCAAACATACAGCCGAGGTTTATAGCGAGATCTGTCGGTGTTTGAGTACCGTTGTCTTCGCAATATTGGTAGAATATAATGAGAGAATTTTGTCGATGACTCTGAGATTTAGGCTTACTGGGGCCCTTGGTTCATTCTCTAGAAAAGGGACAGAATGGGATAGATTAGTACGGTTGGCACGTGGTTTACGCGTGCCCACAGAACGTCTCCCTCGTTGTGAGCTGTTCTCCGGGACAGTTAATGGTTAGGAGATGGTTCGTGGTGGCCAATCAAAGACAGGAAAAACGAGATTTTAAGCAATGAACTACGTCATGTAGGGTCGTGTTAGGCCACCGGCTCGGGGTCCACGAGGTCCTCCGAAGGGACGGTTGTAGACAATAGATGGTACGCCCCAAAGGGCCTTCTATTTTTTCTTTTAGCTTATTATCTTGTAGTTGCTGTTCTACTGTTTCTTGCTCTGGTTCTTTCATATTTAGTAGACGGTGCTGTGAAGTAGCAATCAAAACCAGAGCACATTGATGTAAGGGTGATCGTCGTAGAATATAAACTGTGGTGAACTGATTCCGGGTAGTTGAGACGCCTCATACTATCAGAGGTGTAAACAAGATGTAATGCAACATTTGTTTCTTATCTAGAGGTTTTGATAGATTAACCGGCAGGAACAATGAATAGGTAATGATTCAGTGAAACATGAAATATATAGATACAGAATCCTGATAAACGGAATAGGGAAAAGGTATATTTCAGTCTTAGTATGAACAAGATTGCAAAGTTGATTGTAGGGATGATGCCTGAATCGTGAATTTGATTAGCGGAATGTGAGGTCCATCATTGTCTGTTGACAGTCGACGACAAAGCTGGAGTAGGCAGAGGCCCTCGTAGACCTCAACTGACGGAGTCAGGATCAGTGCTTGCTGAGCAATCAAAGCCACACTAGGGTCATTCAGTTAACTTAGCATTAAATCAGACTTCCCGGAATGATATCCGACAACCAGAAGTCTTTGCGATGTGAACAAGCGAATTAATTATTTCTGCTCAAGCTTTGTTCGCAATCAACAGTTTCCTTATGGGAAACTTCTGTTCAACAGTAACAAGGTGGGATGGTTTGAAAGCGCAAATGTCTTCTTGATGGATCTAACGAGTTCAACCAGAACTCCTGCTGACTCTTGTGAATTAGTCGATTTAGTTGGCATTTGGGCACTATGTGAAAATGAAACACGGTATTCGGGCTTTCCCTGAGTTGTTAGTTATATCCCGATGAATTTCTCCACTGAACAAAATAAATCTGTTTTATTTGTCCCTCGATTTAATTTCCCCGATACGTGAAGATGATGATTCCGATGGATGGTCAGTAGACGAATTTTATTCCTATTCCAGGGTCCACCGGGAGAGCCTGGTCCAGCTGGTGTCTGTCCCGTGCGAGAATGCCTCCAATCAGATGTATCCTACATGCAGGCAAGTCGATACAGGGAATTTCGTTTTTTATTCTGTTTACTGAAATAGCAGTCAGCTGTGCTTGGCCTGATGTTTAACGCTAAAGAACAGTGATGGTGATAATGAAATAGTATATATTTCGTGTTGAAATATGTGAAGATAGCATTTCATTCGGACCTTACTTCGTTGATATTAAATTCACGAAGTTTGGTGTTGTTGCGGCAGAACCCCAGCGATATTCTCGTTCAGCAGATGCATAAAAATTCAGCCGATCTTTGAACATAGAGATTTCATAAGCACGTAGGCCGAACAAAAACGAGAAAAAGTAATGGAACAATGCTTGTAGCTCCCGCTTCGAGTTATTTGAGCGTTAACAGAACAAGGTGAATCTAATCGGAATAAAAAAACGAATAGGAAAGAAAGCGCAGCGCAATCATTGCAAACATTGACGAGGTACCGAGACAAATTAAAGACAAACACCTCGACAGTAGCCTATCAAGGAGAACGGGAACGGAATCAGGTCAAACAATCTGACGAACCTTCAAGTTTTAGGCACGTGTCCCAATGCGTGGATAAGAAAACATTTGTCAGCTGAGGGCCCGCTGGCATGGCGGTCTAATGAATTCGATAATGAGGACTGCAAACATACCACAATTGAACCAGTATGGGAAGGTTTCAAACGTAAAGCGGGACATAAAACGGATAACAAAGTCAACGCATGGATTCTCACATATGGACGTCCAGTGGATGTTACAAGGCTAAAACATTCGTTTTCGCAGTTAATCTGTTGTTTAATGGCATCATATGATAAGTATCTGTGCGTTCGTTTACCTGGGAATGCATGCAGTTTTTTATTTTTAGGACCATAAACGGGCATGCGTAGACCCTACGTTTATTACACTTATGGATGATGATTTAATCTGTCAGGTTGCCGCTGTTCGTCATATCGTAAGATAGATATGTCAAAAGGGAGAATCGGATTTTGGCTTTCATGAAATTGGGCATTAACAAACGGCACATTGTCATGTTCACCTGAATATAAAAGGGGTAGCCAGTCTATATATTATGAGCACCAGTACATAGTTTCGTGGGGAATACGTGGAGGCGTAGACACGTTGACAGAGAAGAATGAAGCATGCGATTTGAAGATCTTCGCCTGACAAAATAATCAGTTGGATAGATCTTAAAATGAAATTGGGAGTGATAATCTTAGCAGAAATCGTTTGGCGGATTCCCTAACCGAACACGTCATTCATGAAAAATGGTAAAATATATAATTTCTTTGAACAAATTCTAAATACATTATGGAGTAGAAGTGTCCAACAATTAGAATTTAATACTCCAAGAAGTTCGGTCTGAATAGGCCAATTAATTGGTCTGTTATCACGAAGGAAGCCAATCTCTTCGACATATTTTCTTGCATGTGACCCAATACCGACGTCACACATCGAAAGGTTTGGTTACATTATACATAACCGTTTTGAAGTGTTCCTTTTGTCGTCCTGAGCTCGAACCAGTGGACAACTTCGGATAATATTGATTAAGCGCAAAATCAAACCCTATCGCTCCTTTGTTAAATCATTAGCTGCACTGAACAAAGAGTACGGTATGGCGGCTCCGGTACTCGCAAAATACTGATCAGCTGTTGCATCTCGTTTATACAAAGGCATACGTGTATGCATATATACATATATTTTGGTGTATGTAGGTATTGTTGAGGCTCATGAAACAGGCGTCACATGAACATTTCCCCCCCACATGTGTTTGTGTTCCTATTATTCGGCTGAAAACATGTCAGCAATAAGCGGTATTTACCGAGAGAATATGCTAGGACTTCACTCGATATTCCATTTCAATCACCATATCTCAACCATGGCGTGTCACGGACTTTTTAGGGAGAACGAAGTGAGACTTTTTTACAACGATTTGAAGAGTACATTGCTGCAAGAGCAGTATTGATGGACAATGGTAATCGACTGCCCCGCCACTGTCTTTCAAGATCTTTTGGTTATTTCGATATGGACTCGTGCCACTTGGATGTGAAATTTTTCCATCATACTCCAAAAAGTTATATATATTCGACGTTTCTATCCAATAAATAAGTAGGTCATCGAATTATGTGCGAACCACATTCTAGGACTAAGCATGCTTTCATTTGACTTAAATTACTGGAGGATAACCACATTTTTGCTGAATTCTGATGGAATTCGACAAGGAGCTTCTTTTGGATACATTATCGTTTTTAATATTGTACTTTCTTAGAGTTTAAAATATCTCCGTCATTAAAGTGACGAATTTCCTCCCTGCTCACGGTGACATATATTTTCACCCATTAAATTAGCCTATCTCAGCGTGTAAGAGTAGATAAGATAGAAAGATGTAAGAAAGTGGAGCTATTTTTGTGGAAAAACTCGCTAGAAATGGGCATTTCGTGTTTTCATAGCCATAGCATGTCGTGCGCCCATCGACAAAATTGGTACGTCGCCAAGTTTACGCGTTCCACACTTTCCACTGTTGCTCAAGATAATCATTCTTTTGCTTATTGCGTCACTAATCCACCCTCCATGTTTGTTGACGCCGTGGAACATCATTAACCTACCTAAATAACAAGCAAAACGCTTCTGTCGTGTTTTAACAGAAGCATTAGTGCCATTGTATTCGGTCTAGATGTGATTAGTTCCCTCAATAAAAGACATGCCTAATGCATTTGTTTAAAGTTATGCAAATATTGCCAATTTTTGGTTTAAAAGGCTGGATGCGATTAGATACGAAGATCTATCTTGAGCACGTTTCTAGTCGATTCATGTCCCCTGCATTGTGGTAGTTGATGTTTTCCCCGTTTTTTCACTAATTGTTTAACCATCGCGATAATAGCGTAAGTGTGTAACACTGCGCGCTTGAATGCTCTCATGGTAAGTTTAAGTATTATGTAAATCAATGTTCTTAAAACAAAATTTTCCGGCTGAAGCTCGCAACGATTATTCTATGCCAGTTTACTTAAAGCACTTCAGTTATCAAATGACTGAGCGCAGCCCTTAAATGCAAGCTTAATCGAAGGTAGAATATTTGGCAAAATGCATACTTCCATCAAGCAATGGAACCAGTTAAAGCTTAATGGGTATAACGTAGGACTGACCCTGAGATCTTTCCAAACAAGCACATGAAATTCCTGTAGTCCACTAAGGTCTTTTTTCGTGATCAGACTAGTTTATTTTGTCGGTTGCGGTCACTCATGTTTAACTGGTATTATCAAAATCTACAAACTTTTATGATTCAGGGTATTTACTAACACTTCTGTACACCTCGTACACTCTAGAACCTTTGAGCTCTCGGCAAGGAAGATTTCGGAGTTCGTCGCAATTTTATTTTTCATATGAACATAGACATGGCTCAATAGGGAATACATCAGGAAAGAAAAGCAAGCGACAGGAACAGAAGGTAGGAAGCTTTTGTGTAGGGTTCAACACAGATGCCAGCTTTCTAAGGATCCTCCTCGATGTCATCAGTTCCCCCATGGACTTAACAACTTTTCTGCTCGGAAACATTCGCGATCAACATTCCTACACAATATTCAGGGTCGAATAAATTTACATTCCTCGGCTCCCCATTGCTTCAGTGATCCTCGTATAAGTAATGGTCATTGTGTTGTTCGCACTTAGAAAACTAGATAGAAAATGTTACTTTCTTTTTCTTCTTTGGTTTGCAATTTATGTGCTCACGATCTGAAAGGCGGAAGAAATTTGGATTGGTAAAAGACTCCAAAACGTGTTTAGGGAGGAGTGTGAAAAGTGAGCAATGAATACAGACAATTGCTGTGGCTCATCACAACTCAAGGTGGATAGTACCAGGTCAGTTAGATATGGAGAAATCATCGAAGTGTGAAAAGAGCCTAATCGTAAATTTGTTTCCTTTGGATAATCGACTGGCAACCTACACTATGGGACAAATTTTTTCTAATCTGTGGGATAACATTTGTACTGATATCATTGAAACGCCATTGTCCACTTGTCTCCCCTCAGGGACCTCAAGGACTTCCGGGCCCAACAGACCAATGTGGATCGTCATGCACGTCCGTTTACGGAGCCCGCGGAACTCCAGGTCCAAAGGTATGTTCACAAATAGTTTCCATAATTTGTTCTTTGATTTCATCTGGTGTGTCAAGAAATCGTAACATTTTGACCTGAGATTTGCCACTTCACTATCTCACGTCTGTAGAATCCAATCATTTGTTTACGATTACAAACTTCCACCATACATCCAAGAGTTGATCATTCGAATCAGATCCAAAGCGACGATCGCCTACTTTGGTAACCTATTTTGGAAGTAAAAGTCTTTCGGTTTTCTATTGGATTTTGGTGTCCACTTAAGGAACTGAAAAGTGTATGCATTTTTTGTTGTCTGTGAACCTGGCTCCAGGTGCCATCTGGAAATTTTGTATTATGTATCCAGTAATGAGCCCTATTCTTCCTGTTTTACAACGCCTCCACTGAATGCAAATTTTTCCATGTAACAATGTAGAATTTGAAAATTACCAAAAGATTACATGTGAATATCTATATAAACATGCATGGAGTATAGTTGTTTACACTGACCATTTGTCATTAGAACCATGGGTGAGATGAGAAATAGCTTTGAGGTAAGAGAACAGAAATAAACAGTGAACACATTGATTTCACCATCCTTATTATGGCTGTTCCATTCTCGATCTCCAACCTGTCGGTCATCCATGGGGATCCATGGTTCGTTAGCGGGCTTAGTGCAATCCATTTGCTGCAACCAAGATAGTTGATTAATTTACTCTGCAACTTTGACCGAGGAGACTATTCTACCGGGTAGTGGATCAGTCTACGGCGACCGGTGACTGATTGTTCGGTCCATGCATCGTTTGAATGAGTCTTGACATTCTGGGTGCCTAGTTCACGGTTCCGCTGCAGACACCGGTGACCATAATGCTACATGCTATCAAAGTTCAGGTAACTCTGTGGGAACGGCTGATGATCTCTTTCTTCCGCGACCTTGTTAGAAACACCTTTGTCACAAGATGGTAATGAGCAAGAGGCTGTTTCAGGCTCCCGGTTATCGGAGAACATACCGAGAAGCATTCATGGCGTGTATCTGCGGTCTGATTTGAAGTTACAGCCTGTTTGCCACAGATATTTGCATTTTCCGCACTTGGTAATGATGTGCACCAGCATACACCGCTATCTCACAATTGCAGAACACAATCGAGGTGACATGTACGTTGGCTTGCCCGCCATTGGAACGTAATTTTTAGTAAACGGACTCATTCAAGTCAAGTTGTATGTATGCGCATTGGTGTTTGTGCGCATGCATACGGGAACGGAGCGGAGCGGCCAGCCAGCAAGCCTGTCTATAGCGGTAGAACATTTACGCGAGGGAGTAGGACTGACAAAATTGTGGGGAGCGCAATTCAGAATTGAACCTGGATTCAGTCAACCATGTTTACAAAAGTTCCGGTTACTTAAGTTTTTACTTTTTGCGTTCCCCAACTTCCTAAGAAAATCTAGTTCCAGAATTGAATCCGTTTGGCTATTGCAGTTGAGATGGTTGGTTCAAACACTGCAAACTGACACGCACTGGACAAGTTCAGTCACGGATCAATAATTCGGTGATTCGCTCTTCGCTTCTTTGTCTGCTAATCAACCGATCTTGCGCGTTTGCTGCGATGGCCCGTAGTGGACTTAAACGACCGATTGACCTTTGTCCGGCTTTGGGAAAGCATTCGTTAGCATATAATTTTTTCAAGGACGAACAAAACAGTAAATTTTTAGCGGTGGCTGAGATACAACGCTTGGTTACAAATATTCTGGACTTCTTTCTGCAGTTGTTTTCGCCTTGCTATTTAAAAGTTGTTTTAGATATGAGCACAGTAATACAACTGCAAGCGAGTTGTTTTCTTGCTCCTTCAGTGATCAAACAGTTAGTAAATCTTCCGCAATTTTCTTCCACAAACAGGGCGGACGTGGACAGAAAGGAGATAATTATGTTCTGACGGAAGAACAGGCATCTACGCTAGTTGAACACACAATTCAACGACTGGTACGTCATTCTAACCACACGGTCTCAACATTTTGGTCCATATATTTTGTCGATTTACGAACGGAGAATTTCTGTGATCATTTTAATGACTAATGCAAATTATTGAAAAGAATCATGTCAGGTGATTACTAATCTGTTTAATTTTTCCCGTATGGATCTGGTCTTGCTTTCGTGCTCGAGCGAACAGTATTATCTCGTATTAGATCAGTGCGGTGTCATCGATATTTGTTTTTATGCCGTTTCACGCGTTAATTTGGAGTTATGTCACAATTATTCCGGTTTGTGTCAAAGATATTCCGAATATGGTAAGAACATGCCTGTCTCCCAAGAGATCTAGGTAAGCCCACATTTACCCACAAATTTCCCCTTACATCGCATAAGAAAGTTTTGCTCATGACAGTTCCGAATAGTTTTGGCATAATCTGGAAATAATGCGAGGAAGGGTTTAAATGAAAACCGACGGGATATTTTGGCTGATTTTACTTGAACTCAAAGGCTTTCTACTGCTGTGCATTTTCTTTTCAAATAGTTGGGTAGAAATAGGATTTCCTACAACCGTTCCCAGTTCATAAAATTCAGCTGCATGCTCTGAGCATCCGTATTGCCTAGTGTATTCCATTCATGCCAGCAATATTCAAACTATATTTCTCACTGGTACAACGTAATTGAGGAATTGACAAATAATCGAAACATTTGTCTTCCAAACACAATTCTTCCCTAAAGATCGAGGCACGCAATCGACGCTTGCGGCGCGTGAGACGATCACAGCAGTTCGCAAAACAACGGAAACAGAAACGAAGACCTCGCCGATCTCGTCGAAGCCTGGATGATATCCAACAGAACTATTCTGCTATCGAACAAGATGTTGGAGACGGGGCGTACCAAAATCAATGGATGAAGATAACGCATCAGTTGACGATCGATGCGCATCCGAAAGAAAATCGCCTAGGAGTAAGTTAACATTCACACAAACACTAAGGTTTATTTGATGTTTTGAATTGTACCGACTGGGCAAAAAGTGGAATTTCTGATTAATTATACCCTTAATCTCCAGCGGTTTCATATGGTATACGAGTTGTCGCTCATTGCAACTGTTACATTTTTAACAGCTCCCGATACTTGGGAAAACACGTGTATCGATTACATAACTGTTCCGAAAACCGATACCCTACTAATGACACCATATATTTTATCCAAACATTCCTCTCTGCTAAAGCGTGACGTTCAATAGTATCATTTGCAACAGAATAAGAATCGTGTAAAAATTAGCTAGCTTGTGAATTCGAAGTTTTTCTTCTCACGAATAAAATATAATGTAGTACCAAAATGGAAAATATTCGCGAACCAATTTTTACCCAATTTGGCAATTAGTTTTCCACATTATGTTTGTTGCGCAGAGGAAGTTCACACCAAGGCCCTATCATTTTATCCCTTAATTTCCGCACGATCCCAGTACGATCACCTCTTGTGATTGGGAATGTCAGTCGGTCAAAATATGTGGGTTCATTCATTTTACCTCCTCGCGTGACTACACGGTCAAGTTCGCTATTGATTTTGACTTGAACAACATTTTCACGAACAAATTATAGAACTCACAGATTGGCTTATCATATATTGGTCTACATTTCACTGCATATTGTGGATTGTATAAACTGAATTGTGCTGTACAGTGTAAGTTTGTGAACTCATTTAAGAATTAGACTCCATCCATACCCGAGGTGGGTGAAATCGGTGACCCTTGGGGGTGGCGGGCGGGGGGGGGGGAATTGAGGAGACTGAAAATAAGGTGGAAATCGATCGAAGCCAGTTCAACCATTGCGGCTTACGCTAACCTTGGCTGATGACGTCTCTTTTGTGAACCCGGATATCAGACAATTAAGGCACTGTCGTAGCCACATATACAAATGACGAACTTGTCCATGGTCTGACCAAGTGTGGGGACAAACATTCGCTGGATAGATAAATGAATCATATTACAGGGCACAGATGAAGTCGGTAAGATATTTCATAGAAAGTTTTTCACAAATAGTGATTTGTAAGTCACATATTTGTTATTCATAGATCAGACGGAGGTAAAATAAACAACTGGTAGAAGACAGATTGCGATGAAATGAATAGAAAACTCAACAGAAGTCCATCTATAAGGTTTGTTTGAAAGTAGGAAAGCAATAAGATGACATTTTGTAACATGAAAAGATCACTGGACATTGGTGCTTATTAGGGCAACAAAATTCATTTATCGACTTCGGTACTGTTAAGTTTCGGGGAGTGATGGGAGCCATCTACTGTGGTATAATTGCTACGTGAACAATCCAAAGCTGTTACAGTTGCTAAATTTCTGTATATAGTTACTGTTAATTATTCAACCGTTAAATGGAGAAAATAAATAACCCTCATAGTTTGTCGTAAGATTATCAGAGATTGATATCCGTATGAGAATTTTGGCAAATTTGAGGCGTGCGTTTTACTTTGTTTATTAAATAGATGTACACAATCAAAAGTATTGGCAACCATTTCACCAGAGATCACTATTTCCATAGTACTAGATGGCGATGAATAGTCTGTCATGCACTATTTAGCGAACGGTACTACGAGAATTCCAAGAGAATGTCAAATTACCGACTTAGAACAAAACATGACAAAACAAATACAACAATACGAAGAGGAACATTATCGGTGAGTAGATGACAAATATGATAAGATCGAAATCAACAAACGTGAAACCGAGGACATGACAACATTCAAGTTGGGGCGGACACATTCACCACTGAGCTTGTGGCTTGAGGTGAATAAAACCTGCAAGATGAAGCTGTGCAGATTCAAGCCAAGAAGTTACGGACAATAAGACTAAATAGTAAGCAACTGACATTGGAGGAGTGATAGTGTGAGAATTGTAACAATATCATCTGACGTGATCATAAAAATGGAGGCGCGACAACCGCCAGTTAATTTAAACTGATTTACACGTCTGGATCAATCGAGAAGATTTCACTTTTGTTGATACCAATCCAATCCAGTCTCATGAATCACGAGACGAAGATGAGTCACGAAAGAAACTAGGATCACCAAAACGACCTTAGCATGTCGGGATAAAAGAACAGCGATTATTTATCTACTAGTATATTGGCGGTATTCTGTCTATGCACTAATGAATAGTCAATAAAAGGTAGATGCAAGGTTGATAACGAGAAAAACGGTCAGATATCTGATCGTGATAGAAAGTGTTGACTTAACAAAACAATTTTCTTTTTTGATCTTTTGTTTCTTGAAACGAAGGTTTCTGGTCCAGTTGGTAGCTCTTTGCTGATAATCGAGCTTCAAAGTTGACAAAATCATCAATTTTAGGAACGGCTGATTGAATAGCATTAGTAAGCTGAAAGCGTTTCTTCTTTGTAATTACGATAGATTAAGTCAAAGAACTGCGATTGTCTTCTGGAAATTTCTGTACATGCGTACTCAAAGAGGTCTTATTTTTGGAACTTTCCCTGATTTCATTCCAGTCTTCCTTATTTTCTTGTTTTACACAGGTTATTCTGTTGAATTCTCCAAAAGAACTGAGAACTGTTGGTCAAAAATTGCCCGTGGGTGCTGTCGTGGTTAGTTATCTCCAGCAAAATATCCCAGAAGATCTTCCGATGGGGATGTTTGTCAAAACCGAGATGAAAAGTAATCGTTGGAGTCGTGTTCCAGTGGTGCGTGGTTTACTAGAGTTTGTTACCTCGATCCGACGCTTTGCTGTCGGTCTCGCAGTACAGAATAAGTTAACTATAAGCCGGTATTGAGATGAAACTGGTTGATTAGGACCTCGTCCAGTTATTATTGTATTGCTATGACCTTTTTCTGTCGAAATCCACCTTAGGTTTCAGCGGGTATGAAAACTTCACAAGAGGATTTATGTTGCAGTAGCAATGATGGCATAACAACCGACACTGGTATTTCAGCGTAAATGTCACGGGTGCGAACCTACTAACCGCCGATCAACTTTTTCATTTGACAGCTTTCAACTAGCCGTGGCTTCCTTACTGAAGTTCGACGTCTGATTCGTCGAGCCCAACGACCTATAAACCAGTCGCGCGTGAAAGTATCACATTTACAAATGATTTACCAGAGAAGATAATTGAGAGATTAGTCTCAGATGGATAATGTTATGTTGACTGCAACATCTATCACCATCTACCCGAACGCCATCAGACTTGGCTAGAATTTGTAGATTCTCGTAACATGTACATAACCTGTAATTTTTTCATAAGTTTCCTATTTCAAGGTGCCTTCTTGAATGCTCTGCTTTACTGGTACTCAATGAAGCATCTCATTCCAATCGAGAGTCAGAGTTTCTGGAGTCAGTAAAACGACAACTAAGGACAAATCGAACCCATCGATGATTTCTCTTTAATTCTGTGCGCTTCGTCTGTTAACGAACGTCATCTCAGGAAAGGAATCCTATGAGGATTGTTATGTTTAAGTTTCACTGTCATAACTACTGATAATCCACTGAATTTCTCACTCGATTGTTGTGTACTATGACTACATCTGCTCCGTTTCAGTTTGTTCAGCCATCGTTCCTGTATTATTGTGCTCCGGGTTTAGTTAGTTTCTCACGGTGTCGATTAATAGAGAAGAGAAGTTTAACAGACTATAATAGATGATTGCAGAGAAGCAGATGCGTTTCAAATGAAAAATGCAACTGACTCTGACATTTAGCCACACCGTCGAAAGTCACCATTCGCCGCATTGGAGAATCTTGCAGTCTCCAATTCGGTAATCTAACTCGATCTACACGAGACTGCTCGTGTGTTAGAGTCTTTATATCCTTTCACTCGGCCATGGTTTGGCTGGAATAAACCGTTTTCCAACCATCACTTTTCTAGGAGAACAGTTTATGCCGACGGAGTCCATCTGCGGACATACGCGAGGCATGTGCCAGCTGTTCAGATTCAGCAATCTTTACATTGACAGAGTTCTGTGACTCAATACCATAAGCCTAACCTCAGAGTTGTTAGTAAAACTCTTCCATTTCACTGAAGCGATACTGGGCAGACACCGGTGTTCAAGCACCGATATCCTTCTAACACATTTCCCTCTTCATCGGTCGCGGTTCTGAACCATACACCAGGACCGATATTACTGCTTTCGTATGGATCCAATCTTTGGTCGATAGTCGCGTGTGGCGCCGATGCCAGAGATGCATCAGATTGGTAAACGCCTATAGAGCTCATCCAGTGTACGACCGCCTGTGTTGGATGTGATTTTGTTTTACTGGGCCAGTCTGGCGAGATGCGACAGTCGAAATAACAAAACTTATCCACTTCGTTCAACTCTTCCCCTACAAGAACAAAGTTAAGCTTAGGGCCAATGCAGTACCGTCACAGCGTTCTATACATTGAACATGTAAGGCCCATCTCAAACACATTACAGTAGCGCTCAAACGATGATGTTACTATTTTGCTGTATATACTTGGTGGTGCTAACAAATCGGTTCTCAGATAGGATCGATGTGCGTATTTTGTTTCCTAACCAGGAACCAAAGCGCGAACATGTCGCACCAGTAGTGAGACTTGACATCCGAATCCGAGCTAGCTTTCCCCAATAGAAAAATCCAATATATTCAATCGACTTGAATGTGAGCGATTATGTTCCCTCAAAATGGGTGGTACACTTAGTATTAATCAACAATTCGCTGACTTTCGGATCGTGACTTGTTAAGACTTCAAATTGGTTAAAAGGACTGTTATTTGCGGTTTCATGAGCATCCATTATTCAGTGTATGACATGGTACTTGTTCGAGTTCTTGGAGTGACCCACCCCAGTCCTTTGTACTCAGATAGAAGTAACGAGCAGAAGATGAATCGCCTGTCTTTATAATTGGAAAAGTCTATATTGGGATATGTTTAGCTTATGTTTGAGTACCACTATGCATGACGGTTTCCTTAATCTACAAATAAACACCTTCCCTTTTGACAACAGGACTTTGGAAGCGAAGTAACCTATGGAATTCCCCCGGTGAGTACATTATAAGCAACTTGGTACGCGTACAAATAGGTTAACCTTGTTTTCATTTGTTCGGGTTTTCAATTTAGACTATTTTCTAGATTTGGCCGGTACATATTTTTGGGGGTGAATTTAAGGTGCTATCACAGAACAATTCTCTCGACCTTGAGTGTTTACTGACTGGATTCATTTGTGCCATATAGTGTCGCCCGATTGACATAAACAGGAATTTTAAACGTGAGACGTCAAAATTATATGCACGTAGCACACGATGAAGAAGAACGAAAGAAGTTGTCATCGAATGCCAGGGAACGGGTAAAGGGACACAACAGTTTCAATCCCTTTGAAACTAGGTCCAATATAGTGCTGATGGGTGGTCGGATGTGCCACGAATTTGTTGAGCCGCACGTTACGCAAAACACAAATCGGGCACGGTGGAGAACCCTTGCTTCACCAGATTGCCAGTGCCCCTTACATCTAGAGGCAATAGTCTTAAAGATAGAAATGAAATATAAAGAATTCACCGGTCAAGATAGGAAGGTAGGGGGCGATAAATTAAAGTGTAAAAAGAAGTGTGCAAGAGCAACCTCCCATAAATAATGAGTAGACTACACAGTCAAAAATAAAGAAATTCGCGATGTTCAGTACAGTAGCCCTTAGCCCGATTCACTTTGACACACTATTTTGTTTACGACCTGGAATTTTTATCATTTAGATAAAACAGTAGTCCATCACTTTCTCTCTCTCTATACATATATATATATATATATATATATATATATATATATGTACTACCTCCGACAAATGGACTTCTTTCGCCTTCTCATCCTTCAAGCCACACCTGAGCCTACACGGATCTCTTCAGATCATATTGCATTCGAACAACATAAAAATAAAAGACGTAGTATAATAATCGTATTTTCCTCAACTCTACTCAAACGGTACCTTGTAACCGAGATAAATCTGTTTCTTGATTCGAAACGAGTTTATAACAGATTTGTCATGTCATTTTTGTTGTTGTTGAAAACAGGTTGTTCCTCAATTACCCCCGTCTCCTCAACGAAATCCCCAAACGAACGACTGGTCACCAGTTAATTATCGCGTAAGTCAAATTGGGAGTTGCGGACTTTTCTCCTTAAGTAGCTCGTGTTGGATAAATTGAATGAATAGTCTAGAGGATCCAGCTCAAATTAATTCGTTTTCAGTCTAGTACGAAGCAAGTAACTTTAAAATCTACGAGAACTGACCTGTTACCGTCTTTTCCAAGATGGGTAATGTCATTACAGACATATGGTATTCGACTTACCTCTAATGAACTAAAGGAGTGAATTTGGTTTTCAGCAAACTCATTCCCGACACGGCATCCATCGGTGATTCTCCGAAAGAAGCGTGATTGGGTTCAACGCTCGATCATCACTTTCTACAGAATTTATGATGTAATCTCTTCCTTAAGATGTACAACTTTCCATGGATTCGGTGGCCTATCTAGTTTTTTACTCATGCCAATAATTTTGCTAGCAGTAGGACTGAGAAAACGGTTTGCTCACTGAGAAACCTAACAGCATTGTTCATGATAACCAGACATGGATCACAATGTTGTAATAAACCAATTACTGATCCCTTTTAGGGTAGATTATGACAGTGTGCGTTAGTGACACCAGTTTATTCCACACGCCAAGAAAATCGTTTCTCTATTTTCTTAGACGTGCTCCGTCTTTTGTTTATCAGATGATACTGGCCTACCATCCAGTGGCAGTTTCCGGTGGCTCATTTCTTGGTTGGTATGGAGCAGATGCGATGTGTCGTGAAATGGCCGAACAACGTCTGGGCATGGAAGGTTTCCGCGTGTTCTTGGCCGATCAGGATTTGCCTCTCGAACGTGTGATCCCATGGCCCATGATGAATGTACCTGTTATAAACTTGGCCGTAAGTTGACCGGGATCGGATTTATTTTCTGCTCCCCACAGGATTTTTGTAGAAATATGTCTGGATTTTCTACATTAAAGTGATCAGTTGAGCGGTCATGGTTACCGTATATCCAAACACTTCCACCACTTCGTTCCAATTATCCACGTGCAATTCAGGACACCGTGCAGTCACTTTTTTCGCCATTTAAATCTGCTGAGTTCCATTGGGTAGTCCGGAATAATAGGGGCACACGTTAATTGGTAACTCGCTTCTAACAGCTCTGTAGAAAACCCGAATTTCGCGGAATGTGCATTCATTTTGTAACAGCAGAAGACGGGGAAAGTAGCAATGGACAGTGGCGTTTACTAACCAAAAGATAGAGGAAATTACTCGAAAGTGGCTCTGCATATATGATGGATTAGTGAAAGAAGAAAAGGACGTATGATCAACGATGAAAACGTGCAGGGTGAAACTGCTGTTTTTTTAGTAAAGCATGGAAGCCGAAAGGACAAGTAACCGATAAACAATTGATCCATATCAGAAGGAGAACGGACGTAGTTTTTCAGACATTCCAACAAAGCGTAGACAAAAGGGACAGCAGAAGTACTAGGGAATCAGCTCGAAATAGACAAACGGTTAGTCTGGGCATCAATAAACGAAGTCTGATACCACTGAATCGTGTGAATTTTACAAGTTCTCTACTTGGGCAATTAATTAGTAAGTTTTCAAGGTCTTATACTTAGTATCTAAGTTATTCTTGACACATTTTTATCAAAAAGAAGTTAGTTGAAAAAATATTTGGTCCTGCAAGGGCAATGATTTTGGTCAAAGAAAGGTCAGGTACACGGTAAATTAAACTTACCGGTTCTCGGCGAAAGATTACGTGATGTTTTCTTGAAGGTTATTGACCCAACGGAGATGAATTCACCTTCATTATTTGTTTATTTTGACATTCAAGCGGTTTGCACTGCCGGTAAGCGAATTCTATAAGCACAGTGAAGAATACAAAGTATGCACTCGAGGAAGAATGAGTTAAGTTTCACGGGAAACCAAAGTCATCTGTTATTTAGTCATCTCCAGTCACGTTTTCCAAACGTTGATACTTCCCTATTCATTGCGATCGTTCTCGTAGATCATCACCACGCGCAAAGGAGTAAAATGTTTTTAAAAGCTTGTCCAGCAAAACGATGAATGACAATCAGAAACATTTTAAAGATTTTTGGGCTGCACGCGTCTACTGAAATGAACTTCGCGTACCACTCTGACCTTCATGTTCGAAATTCACTTTTTCTGATTTTTATTCTGTGGCATATTCGAAATATTGTGATTAGTGAAAATTCAAGCCAATTGTTTCTGCATGCTCAAATACGACAACATCAAAAGTGATATAAAAGGTTCCCGGTTGACGGGTTTTCAGTCGCCACGGTCCATAATGGATTGGACAACAGCAATGATCAGGTTTGATATTTTCAGGGAAACCAGAGCAATTCATTAGATTAATATTCTCAACATAAAGCGAATCAATACATTTGATTGCCATAGTGTCTTGATCTCAAGATATGTTGTGCTAAATGATTAGTGTATACGATCTTTCGATCATCTTTTGCTAGCGATAAATTTACTGTGTAACTATTTTTACTTCTCGAATCTTATCAACAATTTTTCAGGGATCCGAGTTATTCAAAAGCTTGAGAGATTTCGTCTACGGCTTTCCACCGCAACCCAATACTCCTTTGTACGATCTGAACGGACAACCAAATATGGACCCAGTGGATAGGTAAGCATTGTCGGTCTACGGAAGCAGTGTTCTTCCAGCTGCTCACATGAAGTAGAGCGCGACAAATCATTTACTTTGATTATGGGGTCATCCATTGGACATCAGTATTAAACTCACTGCTGAAGGTGAATGAAACTTTGCACGGTTGTTTCATCGATATTGCGAAACATCAACAGAACCTCGAGTTGGAGTGAATCCCAAGATTGGCTGTCCACGCTGTCTCTAGATGGGATATCTAAAATCAACATTACAATATATGGAGCTCTTCACTGAATAACCTCTTAGCAAAAAGTTATTTCTCTGGTGATGATAGACTCTCTCAAGAACAACAAATTGTTTATTAATTCCCCACCCATAGGTCAGCGTAGTCTTGGTGGGTGTCTTAGACATCGACTTGGATACTCGCCTTGAAATTCAATTGAATTCCCCCCAAATGATTGTATCACAAATGGTCTCTGCTGCGAAGGTTGTACGCACTGTGGTCTAGTGGCGGAGGTGTAGCCACCAAAATGCTAATGCCTGAGGCCCTCAAACGTATTGTCTGATCTTTGTTAATGAGCACAGGGAGGGTGAAAAATCCTAATTCCAAACCAACTATCGACAGCACACAAAGGATACCACTAAATGTTCACGGGTATCTATGGCACAAGGTGTACCCGGAATCCAGATTTTCCTGCTTTCTTATGGGGTGGACTTTTAGGTCGTGAGAGAGTACCCGAAGTTAACTCTCTGCTTCGGTTTTGGCACTCACGAAGAAGTTATGGATCTTGATTGATAGCCGATAACGTGGAGGTTGAGCGTAGAGAAATTATCGTAAGTGGGGAACCATAAATATTGGTTCCTTTTCCTCTCTCTTCATTGTTCATTGTTTTCGTCCTCCGTAACGGTTCTGATGGCACATGATCTGTAAACAGATTTGTGAAAAATGTGTATACCTTAAACTTACGCGTGGCATGTGGGATTAACGATCTTTTGGCTAGACCGACTGGCCTTTCGACTCCACCACCGGCACGTCAATAGTAAAATGCGAAAGGCAGTCAGTAAAAAAAGAATGTCACTGTTATTATTAGAAAATCACTGAAAATCATTCAGGTGCATTATTCTTAAATTTGTAAATTAGTTTATCTGTCTCTTATTTATTTCCTGAAATGATATTTTTCTGCAAAACGAATCCTCTAGCCTCGTACCTCTAAATTCTAAGCATGCGACTTACAGAATCCTCTAACAAACAAAATGCAAACTTGCAATTTGGCAATGACCACAGAACATTCGGAGATAATTACAGAACCCCGAACCATTTGTTCATTATGGGGCAAATGAAAGCTAACCATAGGATCCCCCCAGCTACATTGGTCAAGACTGAGCAGTCAACCCGCCGTTCTTAATTTTGCGGGAATAAGCAACTTTTTTCGGAAAGTTGGACTTCAGTCGTGTATCATTCTCAAACTTCGGAGATTACAAGACTTAGTCTATTGCACTGGTTGAGTTGATTGAACCTTACATTACGAAAAATATCTCGTAGCCACGTGTCTGAGCAGTATTCGTTTTTCGCTCCTTATTGTCTCAAAATCAACTGATGTAAATTCATCAGGGAAGTGGTTCATGTTCATAAATGTACTGCCGGCGGTGGCCAAGCGGATAAGATCATGGCATTTGGATGCGAAGGTTGCGGGTTCGAATCCTCCAACTGCCAGTCAACTTATCCACTTGACAACCCTCGGCTGGCCGCGGCCCCCTTCCTGGAAAATGATGTACATTGTTATTTCATTAATAATGAAAGTAAAAGATGAACGATAAAAATGCTGAAGATAAAAACGATTGTGCGAACTGCTACATACTGTCCGTGATATACTACACTGTCCGCGAAATGCCCCTTTCTAGTAATTTGTTATTCACATGATCGATTGGTAGCATTTCCCCACACAACTATATTTTCGCTGAAAGAGCAGAAATTGTGAAGGTCAGAAACCCTACCAAATATGTGTACTCCGCGTTCTGACGATCCACATGTTTATCCGTGCATTTTAGCTCACGGAGGTGAAGATCGTCGTGTTTGCGGTCGAATTTCCGCGATTAAAGAATCGAAGCCCTAGAATTAGCATGAGACAATTTTTTCGACCTTTGAAAACTAATATTGAGAAGCGGGATCTATTAGTCCTAATGCACAAGTGATCGTCAATAACAACCATACGAGAAGAAACCGCGTAAAGGTGAAGCTGATATCCTCGGGCACTGATTTAGTGCAATCACATTCTACCATTTTATTCAACTGATGTTCTCTGTAACCCACCAATTCCCTCCGATACAATATTTCGTCGAGTCAACCGAAGTAGACTTGGATCACCAAGGCAAGCTGTTCAGCCTTCAATGGCTATTCATCAGTGAAATCTTTCTACAGTTAGTGTGAGTTGGTATACTTGAAAATAGGAAAACGGAATTTGATTCCCTGGACCTATCAATCCGTATTTTTTGTTACTCAAACAAGCAGATGAATCAGAAACACGAGTATCACTTTCTGGGAAAGTAGATGACTGTTTGGAAAGCGGGACGGGAATATGTGTCACGAGATATTATCATACTGTTATTGGTAAACACGAGTCGATGAGTGAATAGCGTCAGATCATCCATATATGGCTCAACCACTTACAGACTGAGTGAAAGTTTGAGAACATCTAAACTGTTCTATCCCAAAGGCAGCCTTTCGGTTGCAGTGATAGTTGGGCTATTGGAGAAGGCGAATAATGTGATCATTGGGCGGAGTAAGACACATGTTCTCCTTCTAACGACTCATATCCAAAGGGGTATCATATTCGAGGGACGATTTGTTAATATGAAAACTTAAATCTCTCCTTTGGTTGATTTTTGACAAGAAAAATACTAAATGTCATTGTGGGAATTCTGTTTCGTTTTTATTCACTTCCATAAAACTACAGGAAACAATTTTGGTTCGGAGCTGGTCCCAACTACTCTTGCAGTTACTGGACCGTAAACAACCACACTTCATTTGCCCTCACTTGGACCTTGGACCCGCTTCGGGGTCAAGTGAAAACGACCTATTCCAGTTGCAATTCGCGGCATCATCTTCTCTGCTACAGCATGATTCCTGGACCGGCCAGGTGACAGTTGACCTATAAGAACGTGTGTTTTGGCCTCACGGCCAAACCCGTTGACATCCACCGGGATGTTTTAGTGATGTTCCCTATCTCTACCAGAAAATGGGTGAATAAACGCTGCATAAGCATTCATACAGATTCGTTTATCTCTGCATTTTCATTTTATTTGTTTTCTTTTGTTCTGAAATATACATTTGTATCTCTTCTTCTCCTCATTTCTTTCACATTCTCTCGCTATCTATCGCACAACTACGCTCCCATAGGTTCTAACTGTGGTTTTGATTCTGTACGATTCCGTGTACACATCCTAATAGAGCAATCCGCGTGACGTGCGATATTGTACTTGGCAAAGAAACTTTCTTTCTTGTGATATCGGTTTTGTTTCTTTTTGTGATCGCAAATCCCAGTGCAGTGGATACTTGTTCTAATGACTGACCTCTTCAGACGAATCTCCGTTCTAATGTCAGCATGAGTGATGCTAGTGCATAATTTGAGATAATCAGTTAGCATGGATCTAAGTGCTCTAGAGCCTAGGATAAGATCTAATTGGTTGTTGATTGACAGCAACGAAAGTTTAGAAACCGGATTCTTTAGAGCCTCAAGGATTTTTTTGTGGGGCTGGCAAGGACGCAGTACATTGAACTAAGCATGACCTCTTTCAACACGTCACCTAATGGGAATGGTCTCAGAAGATTGAAAAAAGTCCTTGAAAAGGCGAGCTTATAGCTGACGACAACAGTGTCAGTAGATAATGTGAAACACCGTCGCCTTAGCACCAACAGCAATTTACCCATGGAGTCCTCTTTGCATTGCCCCACATCTACATTCCGTTAGAGGTCTAAACCAACAGGGTCATGATTGAAATGTCAAAATCTGACCTGATGAAGCCTTCTGTGGTGGCATGTCATCCGAAGTTTTAACATTACAGTGACTGATTCCACTGTTCTCCATACAGTGGGCCCTAATGGCTGTGAGGTTTCCTCGTTCCACTCTACGCATGTGTCAAGAAGTATAAAAAGATAGAAAGCTTCAGAGGAGATATCATCATTGCTGAGTAAATTGCTCACTGCGAAGTTCTATCACTTTTTCTAGTCCAATGAATAATGACATTAATCATACTGTTAGGTTTTGGCTGGATTTACTTGAATGGAATGCAAGCAGCGGCCTTCAAATGATGTTCAACGTTTTAATTTATCTGATACAGGAGTCATCAATTTTCGGGCAAAAATTGCCCCATTATCAGTCCTTAAAGGAACGGCTTTCAAATAAGTAAGACCAGTTTCCCAACAATAATTGCAAATGTCTTCATACTGTCTGGATGGTGGCGTTCGTCCAAGCCGAGCTGCTTGAACCTGTTGTGGTACTAATCGTTGATCAAAGCATGTATCACTTCGGGGATGCAGATGATGATTTGGTTACCGTGCATACTTATAAGATACATCAGCCAGCAGTTTTTCTTAGTAAACTCTCAGGGCAACGACACTTAGTATATTGATATACAATACTGCATCCTACGGACTACTTTTCTTCACCTTCGTCTCAGATTAGTTGTGTTCGGGAAGCAACCTAGCAAACTAATCACTTCACTTTTCCGACAAACGTATCTAGTTTTCTTGTTCATCATGCATTATTTGCATCAAACACATTGAAAAATATGAATGCAATGCACGATTGTTTCAATTTTGTCAAAAGTCGTCGGCTGTGTATATCCGTCACCCCCAAACTGAGGTTTGAACTAGCAATGAATGGTCGTAAATCATTTTCACACCTGTTGATCCGCGAGGGCAACTTCCAATGGCCGTGCACAATTAGTGGCGAACGGCAGCTAAAACATGTATTGAAGTTCTGTGGACCCCCGAGTACCAGTCCGGTCCACCTAATGGTAACGACTTTCCGCCGGCACCCCATTTGGGGCGCGAAGTACGTGCATTATTGATAATTCCTAATAAGGATGAACACAACTTTGCATCGCTTTTGTGATTTTTCCTGGGAGTTGAATCTGTCAATTTTGCTATGAGTCGTTTAGTTAGCAAAATAACCACTGCTCTATTCGATGCAGCCAACTTGCCGTTAGTAGGTGCCAGAAAGTCCTTCATTTCATGAAGAACGCCTACACGATTATGACTAGACGATGACAATTAAACCGTTGTATAATTCGTCAAATTGTTTCGAGGTATTGGAAAAAAACCTTTTGTTGATGTTTCCATCAAAATAGTGCGTTACGGAACGGATTGCTTGATGCTTAGGTTGCTTTCCTGTGTTGTCCGAGTAGGTTCAAGCAGTCACGAAAACTGAATTCTTAGCTGCTTGCAGATTGCACTTACATATCTAAAGTCGGATTGTCTACAAAGATGGACTATTTATTTTTAAACTTTCCTATGAGCAATATCAAATGACTTGTGTGTTGTCTATAGGTCGTCTTTCCAAACTACTGCCCGGTAGAAGCCGATAGAATCAGTTTGCAAGACTGGAAGGCTAATTTCGAAGAACCGACATATTTCATTTATTCTCAGCTTCACCTTGTTAGCGAGTAATCCTGACAAATCGCACGAGAGAACCGCAAATCTCCCAGATTGACTACGTCTGTTCACGCCGGACGATCAAACGATTACTGCAGACGAAAACCGTGGATAAGCACAGAAGCCGCTTCCCAAGGTTATAATCAAAGGATCAACCTCGATTTGTGGAGATCAATAAATTGTTTGATGCGCATCTATTAAGCCTTTGAAATAAAATTTACTGAGCCGAGAACTATGACAAAAATAATCGGAGCCTTCTTGTTCTTCCTATTTGGGTAATCAGTAGCACCAATTTGCTGAAAATGAACACGGTGCAGCCAAAATGAGTGTAAAATGAACCACCATTCGTTGTTTCATGGAAAGATTCAGGGGCTTCAAAGTTAGAGGAGAATTCGCGCTTCGAAGAACTCTCTGAGTCCGTTTTGTCTGGTATTGTCTCTGCTGGCTTAACCTGAACAAAATAGACGGCGCCACTCTGATAACGACCAGATTCACTAAATATTTAGGCATGCCAAACAGAATAAAACCACAGCTGGTGATGCTCGGATAACTAGGTCCATCCAGGAACACCTGAAACTTGCTGATTACGGATAACGAAACAGTTAACACGCCGGGGTCAACTCTGGTTTGGCCCAAAGTCGAAGCTTGTTCTTTGAGGTTATTTGGTTAGGTAGATCGCACCTGGTAAGCGTATGTCAGATGAAGTGTTTTTGCGCTTACGGATGGCTCGACTGACATCATTCTGGGACATTACTGACAGCGGCATGACATCCGATCATCGACCAAAAGTCGAATTTATGGGGAAGCAGTAAGATCGGTCCCGCTGTACGGTCCAGAAACTTGGTCGTTGAGAACAGAAGATACCTGAATATCGGTTTATCCGTGTTATTAATCAAATACAGTGAGAGGGCCACACTGAAACCTCTGAGGTCAGGCTAAGAGTACTGGTTTGTACAACTCATTCGGTGGAACGAGAACCGAATTCGAGTATGTTGAAGTGCTTGGATCACGTTTAGTACATCTCCCCAGGGAGATGTACTATTGGGATACGCTCTTCTCGCGGACATGTATTGACTAGGAATTAAGTCAAGACGGTCATTCCATGGAGTAGGGAATAGGCATGGAAGCCATGACCAATAAATGTTCTCAAGAAGGTCGAGCAGGATTACCGGGATGAGGTCCCGGAGATCCTCCAAAGCAATTAGTAATGGCTTTAGGCAGCATGGTTAAATGGCACTGTCAGTGGAGGTTTTACATCCGCAGTGCTTCTGCTTAGTTGTAGTTCTTGGGTTTTCTTCCCAGATTATTCGATGGTGTGAGATATTAAGCAAAACAAGTTTGCGTTAGTGTATGATAAATGATTGCAAAAAGTAGGCTAAACTGACTGAAATAAACGCAAGACCCCTAAGATTTAACAGGCCATTTGCCTAAAAATGGTTTAAGCTTAGAGAAGTTCCATTTTACAAAGTAACCGCTAGCTAGGTAGATATACGGAAAGTGTTTGACATCGTGGATATACATACAGTGAGTAATACGCCATTGGTTCAAGAATCGGAGGTGACCTTTCACAGCATGGATCATCTTCGGTTTGGATGCTGCTTCAGTCAATGGCAACTTTCAAAAAAGCATCTGCCCGCGTGCAATACATCGCTTCAACTGAAAGAAGAAACACGTAAAGGGTGTACAATGGAGAACTTCAATATTTGACCAATAATGCAGAGCAGCTTTTCACAATAGACTTGCCAGCGCTGACTGTGGTTCCGACAAACATCCGTTCAAATTCCTTATTCCCTGAATACTCAAGCCACTGGGATTAGAGAAAAACCGGGAAATGGTACTAATCAGATTACATTATCCAGGAAAGGGATTAACTCAACAGCCAATGTTAACGAGGACATTGTTGGCGTAAAGCTTTGAAAGTCCGCATAAAAAAGATGAAGCAACAGCCAGAATATTCAGAAATATTTGACAGGTCACCTCGTACTCAGTGTCAGAGAGCCGAATAACGTTGGCTTGATGTTTGCTTGAGCAGCAAAAAGTGATAGGCAATTGTTCATTAATTGCGCACTACAAGATCCCGAGTTAACTAACCTAGTCTTTGGAGTGTTGCTTTGGTTTGCACTAGTCTAACTGGTACTGAACAACACGGAACAGGAAATTGATCTCGAGTCTTTTCTAACAAACTGGATCTGGGTGAGAATATCTGAATCGGAACCAGTAGGGTGAATACACGCAAGATAGATCCTACATCTTAATAAAAATATTGCATATGCGGACAGGTACTCCGGAAGATGCAGGCATGCATCCGACTGGACGTCAGAAGAACTGAGTGGTCGATCGGGTTGGCTTTAATTAGAAAACACAACTTAGGACCGTCCGTAATGCAAGAATAGACATATCGCTGGCCAACATCTGGCCTTTATTGGGAGTGAATACGATAAAATGCCTGGACTCAGTTCTGAAGATGAGATAAAGGCAATTGCAGTCAATGGGCCACCGTTAATATGTGCGCTTTGGTTTATTCGGGCAAAAAAATTGATAAAATTAATTTTGCTCTTACTGTCCCATTGCCTGATGAGAACCATTTCGACAAATTCGAGCACTGGGGTTTTCTATGATGGAAGCAATGCGGTCACATTCATTCTTTTCCAGTTCCTAGCTAATGGCTAAAAATTATGATGTGCAACTTACGATCACCCGACTACAGACGGCTCAGTGATTCCCGTGAGACTGTTTCGGGCCATTGGTTAGCTAAGCGCCTTCACAGTTCAGCCTAGTTAAGTGAGCAAACAACAGTCGAGACAGCGCCTGGCATAATGACAGTGTGGTTAATTGGAAATCTTAACCGATAATCCATGACAGATCTGAGCTGTTGCCCACTGAGCGGATGAATTTAGCTAATGGCAAGAAACCAGCACTAACATCGATAGCTTTGAAAGAGACCAGCAAACCGACTTGAAATGTGGTGTTGATGCTTTCGTGATGGTTTTGTTTGTTTATTTCTGGACAATTTCAGTTAGATGACTGATAATTAATGATTGCTCTTTATTAATGTGGGGTTTGTATTTTGGACTTATTAAACACAGGTGGGTTGTACTTTTTAAAAAAATAGATCGTGCATCTTTGCGTAATGATCCCTGGTTTCGTTTTTTCGGGTAGAGGTTTTGATCTGATTGGTAATGTAGTTAGTGTTTTTAGAAAAGCTCTTCTTGAATCTAAATCTTATTTAAATGCTTTATTGTCATCAAGGTCGGTGGGTCTACCCTGGTGCATGATACCCGATAAGTCGGCGGAAAAGAAAGATTAAAATAAACCTTACCTGGATTGTTAATCTCTACGCACTTCAAGGATTTTGCAACTATGCCTCTTCAGTAAAAATTTTCTGACCGATACTTTAGTAGGAACTTTGTACGGGAACAGGAGAACAGAAAATGAGTTGTAAGTTTCCTAGCGTTTCAGCAGAACGGACCTCTGGACGGGAATGCCGGAACAACCAGGTGGAGGGCTATGCTTATCCTAAACCATATTTTGGCACCTATATTTCGCCCACTAGAGAAAATACAATAGCAAATAATTGCAATCCAATTTAGTTTCTTTTTACCAACCGATCAGCTCACATGAACGCGCTTTGATTATGTTTGCTTTCTCAGTCCACCAACTAATAAAAGAAGGAAGAAGAAACGAATACAGTGAAAATCGACTGCAAAATAATAATTTGAAGATCCATATAAAAGAAAAAGGATTCTCAGCGCAAAAACTGCACTGATTGCTACATTTAGCCAAATCGTCGTGATGCTTGTTGTCTCCAACTATTGCTTGCATGGATCTAGTGGACCTGAAACTGGGAGTCTAATTCGACTGACAACGGCGAATATAATTATTCCGTGTGATATTAGAAGATGCTGAGCGTATCAGTCCAAAGACCCGTTAATTTTGTTCATCAAGGAGTGGAATGTAGTGACCTGAACAACAATAACAAAGTATATTTCTGGAAGGAAATTTTCCTACGAGGTTGTCTCGTTTTCTTTTTCCAGTCCAATTTGTTCACCATCACAGAAATAAAATTAGAAAGTCTAATAATAAATCAAAATAGAATCAATTGTGGTTGATATAATGTTAATAACACAGCGTTGTTGGTAGATGTAATGCGCAAACGTTTCGACTACCGTGGGTAGTCTTTCTCAAGGCAAGTTTTACAATCGCATTGCTCTGGGAAAGAAGCTTACCAACTGGATCAGTCATCGCACATTCAATCAACGCTGTCTTCAGTTTAGTGTTTTCCCCCGAAACTCTCGCTGTTTGGCCTCCGGCTTATTCATTTCAACCTGTGAAAGTCGCCTTGGTTGCTTTGCCTACGTTCCTACGACAACGTATTCACGACTGTACAGTAAAAAGATTTTGATTGTAAAACTTGCCTTGAGAAAGACTACCCACGGTAGTCGAAACGTTGGCGCATTACATCT